>CM076577.1:891696430-891794294 GCA_034641835.2 Pinus albicaulis
CAAACCTCCCAATAGCAGTGAGAACGGGAGTAAGCCAACACAAAACAGACCCTTCCAGCACCAAGAGAGATGGATTGAAAAAAAATCCCATTGCGTTGCCATCCCGAAATCAAACCATAAGCGAAGGGGACAAAGACTCAGCTGGAGGAGACCAGTCCAGGTTAGGGAAAACTGGGAGCATAACCCTTCCACTGGAGACAAATCCGAACACTCAACAGACATACCGAGAAATCCTGCAAGGAAGCTGAGCGTCATAGCCACCTCTGTCGTGCTAGGATCCTACGGACAATCATGGAAAATTTTAGAGGCTAATATTCGCAAGTGGGCTAATTTTCCATGGTTTTTCCAAAAAAAAGATTCGCCAATTTCCATTTTTTTATAAAAGTGATTCGCCCAAAATTTACAATATAAAATGACTTTACATTAAAAATCACCAACATTATATAGAAAATATATATAATATCATTATAAATTTGAATAATTTTACAAGTACATAAATAAAAAATTTATAGTTTTCATATTAGGGACAAGTGAGATTCCCCAATATTTTAAACTTCAAGATAATTTTCCTTGCTCTAGGATAAACCATGTCCTACATTTCTCACCTGCCCAGTGCCATTACCACTGCTGGACAAACCAAATATCGAAGCCAAAATCCTTTGTAGTCTCCCATCTCATCGCCCAAGACACCACACTGAACATCTTCACAAGCCAGATCGAAGTTATAACATGGCCGCAAGTGGAAAAGCAACCCCTATGGCCTGATGGTCGTATTCATAATGATATATTCAAGGGGCGGGTGGAGTCCAAACAGACTTCATACACAACCCTGTTTCCACATGTTACGCCATTCCATTATCGCCCCATTAAAGAAAATTATTAACATATTGAAATTGAGATCTTTATTTATTTATTTTTTCAATAAAACTTTTCTTAAAAAAATATTTTTTTATCAATTCTATGAGCTTTACAATAATCGAAAATACGATGTTCTAGGATGGATTTGAGTTCTTTTTTTTTCAGAAAGAAAAAAACGCTGAATATATTGATGATATATACAGTACATATTCATATAATCTCAGCTGTGATGATACACAGCGAGAAATCCACCATCAATTGCCCCATAAAAGTCTGCTCATAACTGAGCAGAGCAAAATGAGTGGGCATCCACATGAACAGGTCTAGATCCGACCCGAATACAAATACAATCATATATTGAGAATCAGGAGATAATATGGAAATGTTCAAATACAAATCCAAATGCCTGATAAGATTTCAAAAGGGAAGCTAACTCAAGATGCATCAGTAATTGATTAGAATAGAAAAGGAGGACACTCCTGAGTAAGCGATTAGATATGAAAATTATAATGATACAAGCCCGATCATAAAAATGATCAATCATAAACAATAGTTCAGCTGTAACAAATCTGATGAGCTGCCACATAGATTATAGAGCACGCTCGCTTGTAATTGCCATGCTCACTTGCCATAATGAACCCGCTCGCTTGCCGATGCCCGCTCGCTTGTGAAGGATATATACAGAGATCCAAATATACCGGCAATGATAATGACACTGATATATGCAAAACTGGCTGAGGAGTTGATAACAGTGGGATGCTGGCCAAAAAGGTGAACACGCTCGCCTGATGTAGATTGTGCCAAATCCATATAGAAAAATCCAAAGCGTGAACCTTCACCTGTGAGCAAAAATATGTATAGTACCTTGACATAAAAGCAGGATGGAAGAGCTGTCTTAATACTTATAGGTCCTGCTTGATCCAAAATAACAAGTGAGCATCCGCAGACAAAATGATAACAGAAACAGAGAAAGAGTTATTAAGGAAGAGGGATGTGCGTCACGCCCGTCTGTAGACCATTTGAGAAATGAGCAACCCTCAAAATGCCAAACTCCTCCAGAAGGCCCTTCTTGGAAATCCGGTCAGCTCTAGTATTGTTCTCACGATAAATATGATGGATTGGAGGGCAATCCATCCGTTTCCAAAGCTCCCTGGTCCTATCGATCCACCCTTGAAGATGCGGAGAATCCATTTGAGTCTCATTGGAGAGCCAACCAATCACCAATTTAGAGTCCCCATAGATGCCAACTACCTATATCTGAAGGTCATAAGCAATAAGTAATCCACCCCACAACGCCATGATTTCAGCTTTATTATTAGAGCCTGGACCACCATTCCAATGGATATGAAAACGATCATGTTCAGAAATCTTAATCCATGCCCCACAACCAGTTGTGGTATCAGCAGCAGCTCCGTCAAAGAAAACAGCAGGAATGGAAATATCATGTGGTCTTATACGACGAGAACCATCAATTTCATCAGGCATAATTGAAGGGATAGCGTCCATCCATGATTTAATGGCGAGATAGATTTTATGAATCTGTATAGGAATCTGGTCAAAAATCCGCTTGTTTCTTGCCAGCCTGATCTCCCAAATGAAGTAGAATGGCAGCGATCGGTACGGACTGTGCAACTTGTCCCAAACTAAAGCTGTGGACATGAAGTCCACAGGTAGCCATGACGGGTCTGGAAAGAAGAATCTGAATAATTTCCAGATATGAATAACAGAGGGACATGTAAAGAAAATATGTGAAATTGATTCTTCTGCTGCTAAACAATAAACACACCATCCAGGACCATGATGACCCCTCCTTCTTAAATTGTCTCACGTGAGCACACGGCCTTTCCAAGAAAGCCATCCGAAAATTGTTATTTTAATTGGAATTTTCCTCTTCCAGAAGACTCGGAAAGCGCTTGGTTCCTGCAACATGTGACCAGAAGCAATAAAATTCTGATAGACATCTTTCACAATTAGGGAGCAATTTCTCATCGGGCCACCCCAAACTAATTTATCACCCCCTGTAGCATAGCATAACCCCGCCCAGCACAGAGAGTCCCGAAAGCTATTCCAATCGTCAACCACAGCACCATCCAAACCAAGTTGATCCGCCGATTTGAAAATAGGAGCTGAATGAGACCAACAGAGAATAATCTGAGAGTAGAATAAAATTCCGCGGAAAGAAAGAGCATGAACAAGATTCTGAGAGGGACCACTATCAGGCGCCAACTGAAGGAGAGTGACCGCACCAATGGGGATGTGACTACCATCCCGGAAATTCCATCTAAGACGAGGAGCAATAAGGGGAATAATCTTCCTAAAACTGCGCCATATACATGATATGAAACGAGGAAAAGAAAGAGAATTGCAGCTGATCATGAATAAAGCGTCCCCCTGTATATACTTGGTTTTAATGATATCATTCCATAAGCCCGGGCAGGTAATGGCTCTCCAAAAAGATTTTGATAACAGAGCGCAATTAAAAACCCGTGTGTCAAGTATACCCCAGCCATCCGACCCCTTGGGTTTGCATATATCATTCATGCTGCAGAGGTGATATTTCTTCTCAAATTTGGCTCCACTCCATAGAAAATGAGAAATAATACCATTTATCCTGGAGATAATACCTGCGGGGATGAAAAGAAGATGAGCCCAGAAGACAATCATCTGAGATAGCACCGATTGGATTAGAATATACCTACCCCCCATCGATAACCATCGATGAGTCCATCGCTGAATCCGATCTCGCAACCTGTCAAGAATCCAAATCCAATCTCTGTTCTTGTATCCACATGGCTTAATAAAGAAACCCAAATATTTGAATCCATTTGAGATATGACGCTTGGTGATTCCCATAAAATCAGCAATGAAAATAATCTCCTGTACATCTCCAAATTCATATAGTAGAAAGGACTTACTGCAGTTGATGCCCAAACCAGTAGCGCTTTTGAAACGCGAGAACATAATGTGGATATAGAACCAATGGTTCCGCCGCAAATAACCAAAAAGCAGTAAGTCATCCACAAATAAAGAATGTGAAGTAGAGACAGAGTTTGAGAAAGCAAAACCTTCAATATATCCTCTCTGTTTAGCAAAGTGCATTAGTCTACTAAAGCCATCCATCACCAGAAGAAAGATTAGAGGAGAAAGGGCGCACCCCTGCCTCAAACCCCGACTAGCTTTGAAAAAACGCGATGGATATCCATTTACAATAACCGAGTATCTAACATTTGAAACACAAGACATAATCCATCGAATAATCCGAATTGGTAAGCCGACCTTGAGCAGCAACAACCGAATAAAAGACCAGTCCACCGAGTCATAGGCTTTGAACAAGTCCACCTTCATAATCAAAGCTTCTTGTTTGGCAGAGTGCATGGAATGAGCAACCTCCTGGGCGATAGCAATCACATCATGAATAGATCTGCCACTTAAAAAACCATATTGTTCTTTTGATATATTGGCAGACAAAACCGCTTTGATGCGATTAGCAATTATTTTTGATGAAAGCTTATACAGCAAGTTGCACAAGGCAATAGGCCGGAAATCCGCAAATGTATGTGGGTCCGAGACTTTCGGGATGAGAGCTATAAAAGAGGAATTAAGATTTGTAGGCATGAAGCCCTTGCACCGGAACAGTTCCAGCATATCAACGATCTCATCACCCATGAGATCAAAAAAGTGAACGAAGAATTCGGAGGGCTAGCCATCAGGGCCCGGGCACTTATCATGATGAAAAGACTTCAAGACCTTAAGAGCTTCATTCCTAGAGATAACTTGATCAAGAACAGCAATGTCATCCTCACCGAAAAACTTGGGAAATTGGTCAAGAACCCATGCTTGATTCGAATCATCAATAGACGGATCAGATGAGAAAAACTTAGAGAAATATGAATAGGCCTCGTCTTGAATGTCTGATGTAGAGAAAACAAAGTCACCATCCTCCTTTCTTATTCGCCAGATGGCATATTGATTGCGCCTAGCATTAGCCGACTTGTGGAAATAATGAGTATTGAGGTCGCCATCCTTAATCCATAGCATTCTACTCTTCAAACGCCAAGAAACCTCTTCGATACGTAAAATCTCCCGTTTTCTGGAACCAAGATCTTGCAGAAGCCTCAAAGCTGCATCATCTGGAGTAAGTGCTACAAAAGAAGAAAATAAGTCAGCCATTTTTGCAGATATATCTAAGAGCTCCTTTTTAAGGTCCGATTTTTTCTGGATCTCCCATGCCTTTGTAGCTTTCTTGACACACTGAATCTTGTAATGAAAACGATCCCATCCCATGAGGCTGTCATCATCTATTTTTTGTAACCAGATCTTATGAACCAACTTTGAATAATTTGGATCTTCAAGCCAGACCCTATTGAATTTGAAAGATCGACCACAAGCCACAGAAACAGATTTCCATGAGAGCCGGATGGGCATATGATCGGATACATTTGAAATAATAATATCTGAACGAATCTGACTCCATCGATCAACAATATTAACATGAACCATAGCTCTGTCCAGTCTTTTGGCAATAAACTGGTCATTGGCACGCTTATTTGTCCACGTCGGCAGCAGAGGAAGAGGACGAATGTCAGTCAGATTGAAACCATATAGTAAGTCACATAAAAAAGGTGAAAGAGGATCGAACCTAGCATTTGAACCCCATACTTCATCTGTTCGCATGGTAGAATTAAAATCGCCCATCAATATAAGATTGTGTAAAGCAAGAAGACCAGAATCAGCCATGCGCTGCCAAAAAGACAGCCTGTTGCGATAGGGGGCATATAAATTAATAATATAGACAATCTCCTCATAACCTCTAAGATGACCAGCCAGCAGAATTCCACCAAAGAACCTGTAGGCCTTAAAAGTGGCCATCACTAGATTCCAAATAGCAATAAGACCACCAGAATGACCAACAGCATCAATCGCAGCAGCTTTCCAACCTGTTTTGAAACTGAGAAATAATTTAATGGCCCTGTCCCTTGCACATAAAGTTTCTTGAGAAAGAAAAATAATAGGATCACCCGAATTCAGAATCTCACGAAGGAAATGTGCTTTGGAGGCATCGCCCAACCCCCGAATATTCATAGATATGATGTTATTCATCTCGATTCAGGTTCCGGGTTGCGTGCTCTAAGCGCCCGAGGATCTTCCCAAGAACCATCACTAATCGAGATTGGAATATCAGTGAGGCTATCATCATGATCAGAAAAAAGAGAAATGGCTTTGAATTTTCCTTTTGAAAGTCTACTAGTCCCTTTTGGCAAGGCTCTATCGGATGAGTTTTTATTATCAGAAGATAAGGGCGGCCTGTCGAAGACAGTGAGGGCAGCTATGTCAATGTTAGGGTTCGCCAATATGGATTCTAGATCAGAATCTACAGTATTCCTGGGTGAATCCTGAATATTAATAGGGTCTGTCGAAATAGGAGGCATATCCAATGTGGTGTGGGGATTACAGGAAGAACTAGGCAGAGGAGTGGAAGACTCACCAATATGGAAATTCGAAGAAGGGTACAGTGGAGGGTCACCCATAGACCGGTTAAGAGAGGTTGTGCTAATGCCTCTAACAAAATCATCTACATAGGAGTAAGTAGGAGCAACAGGGCCACCATCATCCTTGTAGTCCACGGTAGATGATAGAACAGGGATGGGTAGATTATTAGCTACCAGATGAGGTGTACCAACCGGCGGTAGAGCATCAGATTCAGGAGTATGATTATACTCGGGGGCTAATACACGGCAATTATTTAGCACTCCGTCCGAATGATCCTGAGCAGTGTAAAAAGCATCATCATCAGAGACATGGGGACAAGGATTACCTGAACAGCCATCCAAAACGTGCTCTGAACCTTGGGTCTTTTGCTTGTCAAAACGTCTGGCTTGAGAATCAGCATCCGCTCGATGCATGCGAAAACGATAAGGGCAATTTTCTCTGAGGTGGCCAGTACGATGGCAAATAAGACACCGAAAGGGAATGCCCCAGAAATCGATGCGCTGTCGATGCTTTCTGTTACCCCAGACGAGATCGATGTCGCCAGGCAATCCACCGGTGTACTCAAGTTCTACAAGAATCCAAGCAATACGCTTATCACAGGCCCTAATAATACTTGGATCGATGTATTTTGTGATGCCAATGGAGTTGCCTATCGCCTGAAGCGCCTTCATTGTCCAGAATTCCAAGGGGAGACCCGGAAGTTTCATCCATATGATACGATTGCGCGGGGCCTCCAGCACAGGATTGAAGCCTACATACCAAGGAATAAGCTGCATAAAACTACGACCACGAACCCAGGTGCGACAAGTGATCTTTTGGACGTCCTTGACATCCATGAAATGAACACTGAACCAACCATTTATGAGAATACTAACAATTGGAGTGTATCCTAATATAGACTTCCAGTGTTTTTTAATCCATGATGCCGTATCGAATTCACAGTTTTCCGGGAACAACCATCTTCCAATAACCTCCCTCTTCTGCAGACTCGTCACCCTCTTGCAGAGACCATCGAAATCTAACTTAACTTCTTTAATATCCATATTGTGTTTATAGCAGGATTTCCGCCTCTTACGCCGACCACCACGCTTCTGATAGAAGCCACCTATCGGATGATACACGTCAGGAACAGAACCATGAAGAGCCTGCTTAATAATATGCTCATCAACCTCGTCTCGCTGTAATACCTCCCCATGCGCTTGAGGGGGAACAATGAAATGATCTAAGTCAATTGTTCCCGCCATAGATGTGATATCAGTCATATGACATCAATCCAACACCACACATGCGTGATAGGTGGCGAATGCTTAGAAAGATCGGGATACAGCTGGCAGCATCATGAGGACGGATAAATCAAAGCAACAGAGGTAGGGAAATCGAAGAAATAATAATGATCAAGAACCGGTAGCACGTTAGGATCGGGTGATAAGAGTGACTTGTACTAAGACAAAGCCTTTGGACAGCAGGATGAGAGAAGGAAAATGCCAGAGAAATGATAGAGGTGATGTCAGCCGAGCCGTCAAAGAGCGTAGCCAGCTTGATTTGTCAGGAGATGTAGCAGAATTTAAAAGAAGATCATCAGATATGGCCTCGAAAAATCTAGATCGCAGGGGAATAAATTAATACCCGCCTCCAAAAAACATTATTTTGACATCCCTAGGAGGATGATATCATCACGTCGTATAGGAAAAATAATATTCAAATAAATCTAGGACTGACCATATCTGTGAGGGCAGAAAACATCCGGAATTATCCACGCGATTCTAAAAAAGGCAGTAAATAGACTACGGCTAGGACAGGGATTAGGTCAGAGAGGATAAGGCAATTAAGACATTCGAAACAACGGTTCAAAATTCAAAATTACCCGAAAAGGTAAGAATTAGAATCTATGGAAAACCTACCGGAAAAACCAGAGCAATGGGGGATCAACTATGGCTGACAGCAGCAGCAACACCAACATCCTGGAAAAGTCCACCATTGTTTACGGAATCTAAAGCTAATACTTTTGCATGGCCGAGAAATAGTAAAGAAAGTAGTCGATTTGTTCCAAAAGAGACGCCATTTTCCAAAAAAACCAATTGGATATTGAGATGAATCAGAAGAATATGATTGAGAAGCTGAAGATGATAGAGAAACTTCACCGTCTGAGCCGACCATCTGTGAAGTGAATATGATAAATGGATCTAAGAATCATAAGAGCAATCAGAAGCAATAGGACCAACAAACCGATCTCGAACAAATCACAGAGACTTATCAGCTTCAAGAGAAACATATTAGCTCCACCGCGATGCAGTAATACAATGAGGATCATAAATCATTGAAGCAATAAGCTAACAACGAAAAGTGATCCAATATTCATGCACTAACATAGATAATAGAACCATAATGATAACCCATTAGCTCAGAATCATAATCCATTACAATATCAGCATAGGAATAGGCGCGGATGAGCAAAAACAATACCATATCCAGCAAGAAAGAGAGATTCAAAACACAGATATGGAATGTTTCCATATAGGAAATATGAGCAGTACTTAATAAGCGGAAAAAACACACCAAAAGCGGCATGAAAGAGATATTCAAAACCGCTAATAGGAAGGATTTAAACAACGACCGAGTTTCTAAATGTTGGGAACATAATCTGTTTTCAAATCTACTGAAATGAGACATGGAAGTTATAAGTCCGGGCTTCCCATATAGAAAAACCAATTTTTGATAAATATATATATATATATATCTATATATATATATATATATATATATATATATATATATATATATATATTATTTGATTATAGATTTTATGAATATTTTTGAATGGAAGGACGACAGGCCAGTCAAACAATTAACTATATTGCTGCCTATCAAATTTGGAGATATTTCCGAAATATGGAATCCAAATAAAAATGATATATGAGTGCAAGGACATTGAGTTGGACATTAATCCAGGAAGAAACTAAAAGACTAACAAGGCACTTGCACTTACCATATAAAAAGATTAACAAGAAATTATGGAAAACATAATCTATGGTTATTTTATAATAAAATATAATAAAAAAAACTTTTATTGGATTTGGTCTTTATTTAATATTATAATAATAATTTAATTTTAAGTTTATAGATAAGATAGATATTAAATTAGTATATGAGATTATTTTATTTGTGAATTTAAAAAAAAAAAAAAAAAAAATTTCATTATTCAAAGGTTATTTTTTTTCCTCTAAAGTATTAATCTCTTTGAAATGGAAGTTTAAGCTTATTCAAGTAGTTGAGTTTTAAAAGTTTATTTACAATAATTTGAATTTTAAAGTTTACAGAAATATAAATCCATTGGGCTAGAATTAATGGTTGAAGTCTTTCTCAAAAAAAGTGTTTATAGCATAAGTATCAAATTTGATCTTATTAACTAAAAAAATCTCAAAATTAGGGTATTCGACTAACTCAATGGTTTAATAAAACAATTAGTGATTTAATAAAACAATTAGTAGAATCAATTCATGGATTTGCATTAAAATTTATTAATTCCTGGTGACCCACCTACTTTTAAGCAAAGTTTCAGTGCACAAGATGGCATATGTTAGCCATTAAAATTGTAAATAAAATAGTAAAGCTATTTGAATTGTAATTTTTTTATTAATGATGTTAATCACTAAAGTAATAATTTATGAATTATAATATTAGTGAATTTTTTTAATAGAAATTTGAATAAATATTAAATTGTAATATTAACTTATGTATTGTAAAATAAAATTTTATTGAATTATATTAATAAATAATTAAAAGTAATAAATTTTACTTTGTAAAATTTAATTTAGTTTGATAAACTAGTAATAATAATCCAGGAATATAAATGTATAATTCAAGAGAATGCTTATACACACTTAATATATAACTACATTTTAAACATAAACTTGGTTGGTGATCTGGAATCTATATGGTTTACTTTATGAAGTTCAATTTATATTGGGCATTATATAGTCTATAATATTGGTTATATGGATGAATAAAGAAATTCTCATAATTTTTTATTATGATATAAAACTATACACTTTCATCCAGTATATAGTACTAAGTGCAACATTTATCATAGAAAACAATTTTTAAGGATTTTTTTGAGATTTTCAATATTGTAATAGTTTATCTCAATTTTTTTAAATATTGAAAAAATAATATATTTGAGTATTGAAAAGATGCATGCTCCAATAAAATTCAATTCCATTCATGAATTTGGTAACTATAGTTTATAGAAGTGTTCCCAAATTAGAAACAGGGTTTATTTGTCTACCTAAACTTGTGACTAAACTTGTGAATGGTTGCTTTAGACTCATAATGACAGTCTCATTAACTCTTCTAAATCTCTTAATAAAAAAATATATATTAATAAAAATGTTTGTTCTGGGTTGATAACTTAAGTAGTTAGAAATATGGTTTATCTCCCATCCACCCCCAATCAATTATAAAGATTGAAAAACAAATGTTTGCACTTGCATAATGTCTCATTATTTTTATAAATATAAGTTATGGAGTTGTCTTTAGTGCGACTTTTTGGAGTTTCAGTGCTGGAATCGGGTGAAAAAAATAAATTTTGATTTCTGTTATTTAAACTTGTTTTTTTTTATTCTATATATGGATTCAACACCCTAAAAAACCCCTAGGACAGTTAGATTGTGCAAGGTTACCCATCAAAATTCTATTTTCAATGAATTCCAACAGAATTTTAGAGAAATTAGATGAGAAAAAACTACAGTAAAAGCCTTCAAAAAATCACACTATAAACTACTCGATAAGTTACTCCGTTGGCCAAGAGAAGATTTCCACGAGCTTATTGAATATGCCATATGCCAACACCAATCACAATGCAACGAACAATCAAATGATACGACTGTAAAATGACCCTCCAAAATACTGCCTTTTATTTTTTTTTAGTATCAGAAAAGTCTGAATAAGCTCGATGCAACCATATTACATTTCAGAATTTGAAATTCATCCAGATTCCAAACGGTTATTAAGTAGGCAGAGCTCGAGGGAGCTCCCTGTAAACGACAACTGGATAACATTTATTAGTCCATCACTTCCTGTACACAAGGCAATGGCAAAACTTGATGCTAACTTTGGGTTCAGTTTGTAAGCACAACTAGAAAATTAAACCTAAGCTCGATTATGCATGTCCAATACGTATAATATAGTTGATTTATTAGGTTGCAGTTCAAGAATACACCATAGGCAACAGAAAGACAGTAACTATCCAAATTTGTTCTCAATTCAGCCATTTATTTTGAGAGATTATACGAGATGAAGATAACAGAGTTAGAACAACAATGGCAAATTGTAGAAATTTTCCTCTTTCCACTTAAAAGATGATTCAGAGTTACATGTTAAGGTCATGCTTCAACATCTGGGACTTTTATGGAAGCTACAGTAAGAAATGTTTAAGGGAGATGTAGTGGAAGTGGAACTGCAGGGGATTTTGGCAAAAATTTATGCTGAAAATATATTTTATAAGGTGGTTTATCTGCTACATTCACATGAAAATCAAGGTAGATTAAGCAGTGGGCCAAATAAGCAGGGTTTTTAATTGGCAAGGTACTCCAATTGACAAGATATTTAGCAACGGAACTCGACCAATTAAGATAACTCTAAAAACTACTGAAAATATATTATTATAATCAAGGAAAATTTTAAAAATTATTCTTTTACATGAATTTTATTTTTAAAATTTTCAATTTATAGCCTGAGTTTCATGATTAAGGAGCATTGGACTCATGGATCATGTGGATTAACCATTAAGTTTGAGAACACAGTACTAATTTGGAAGTTTAGTAATGTTTGGAGATTTTGGTGTAATGACAAACTCCAACATGGTATCAAAGCCTTGGCTTATATTCTCTTTCTCCAAATCAACTTGAAAAAAATGTTGGACTAACTTTCACACCTCTAAAAATTGATCACCCTACCAACATGGCACTAATTGCCCACTCAAAATAATGATGGTAAAAGCTTGGAGAATGAGAAATAATGGCTAAGGTTTGTTGAATGAAATAATAATGGTAAAAGTTTGTAGAATGAGAAATAATGGCTCTGAATACTTCTTTCTTTTTTCATGTCTAGAACACTGGGAGAAGAGAAAATGACAGTCATGTAGCACCATTCACAAGGGAGAAATGTCAATTTTAAGATGTCAATGCTTTAAAGTTTAGAATACCTTGAGAACAAATTCTCCAACGGCATTTCAATTGCCACATCATTGTCAGGCTGGCTCCATGTTTGAATAATGTAGCACCATTGACAAAGGACAAATGTCCAATTACCAAATTACCTTGAGGTCCAATTACCCAACAGCCTTGCCACTGCCACATCATTGTCACGGTAGCACTTTCCATGGATGGTTTGGGACAGATGCACTTTCACTGGAATTGGGTAGTGGAGTTACATCAACCAAACAAATCTATCTAAGTCATGTACTTCTATCCAAAATGAATCTGCAACAAATTCTGGAATTGGGTAGTGGAGCTACATCAAAGCACACAAACAAATTTATCATAAATATCAAAGTCATGTACTTCTATCCAAAATGAATCTGCAACAAATACTGGAATTGGGTAGTGGAGCTACATCAAAGCACACAAACAAATTTGTCATGAATATCAAAGTCACGTGCTTCTATCCAAAAAGAATCTGCAACAAATTCTGGTTGATTGATATCCAGTTATTACATGCTGAGAAATATATAAATTTACCTTACAATGATGTTTTGTTGTTGTTGGTTGTTTAAAGAGGTGTATTCTGGACAATGTGTGATTTTGTCTGTGTTTTTTATTAAAATAAAAAATAAAATTAAAAAAATATTTAGTAAATAAAGTTTTTGTAATAAAATGAATTTTATATTTTTTAAATAAAAATTTAGTAATTTTAGATTATTAAAATCAAATTTTAAATTATTATTTAAACTTAAATAATTTATTTTTTATAATCAAATTTTAAATCATTATTTTATTTTAAATTTTTTATTTTTTTATAATTATGAAATTTACATGACTTTAATTATTTAAAAACAAAATTATTTTTAATTTTATCTTTCATTAATATTTAATATCTAGTTATTTTAAATTTTAAGCTGAAGTATAATCCTTTCGTAATATTATTATTTATCAAATAACATTAACATTATCATTTAAAATAATAATTATTAAATTATTATTATTAATATTATTAAGAAAATAATTAATAAATGAATTTACTAATAACTACTAGTAACATTATTTAAGTAAAAAAACTATTATTAAATATTAATTAATCCATAATAATTAATTATTATAATATTAATAATAAATTATTAATTATTAATTAATTAATAATATTCTACACTCAAAAAATAAGGTTTTCTTTTTCAAATATTTGATTTCCCTATATTAAAAATTGAAACTAAGAAATATATTAGATGTTCAAATAATAGTAATGTGAGCCAAAATTTCTAGCTAAGTATGAAAATACACATCACTATCACAATGATTATAATCATAAATAATAGGGAGTGATAAGATGAGTAAGAATTAACAATTTAAAAAAGATGTATTTAAAAAATAATTATTATTAATAAGTATATTAAATTATATTTTTAATAATAATAGTAAAATTAAATAGAAATGGTTTTAATTTGGATGTTTGACCAATTAGTTGGTAGTTTATTTCTATGAGATCTTAATGTAAATGCATTTGAGGGTTTGAAAATTACAATGGTTAAATTTGAGTTTTTGAGGGTTTTTATTTTAATTTTTAAACACATAAAGCATGAAATTAAACTCTGAAATATATAGAAACAACAGAGAAATACACCATAAAATAACCGCAATACAACAAACGATGAAAGAATTTACCCCTACGTCTCCTTGGTCCAACTTCCAATGGCTTGACCCTCTTTCATTATGCTCAAAATGGCGATTACATACATTTACAATGCTCAAATGGCTTCAAAACTCATTCCATCAGCTTCAGAATAACCAAAAGTGTTTGTCTAGCCTCGCTCCAAAATTGGTCAAAAACTGAAGAAGTTATGAGCCTCCCTGGTTTTGTTGCTAATCACACCACAATTTTCCCCAAATCCAGATTAGTCCTACAAATTTTCCATGAATTGCACTAACAGAGCGAAAATGTCACGGATTTTCGGGCGAAATTGTTGGACCATTAATATGCACTCCAATGCCTAAAGTCCGAAAAATTAATTATATTACATTGGCCGAAATATTTTTTTTTAAATAAAAAAATTGGGTCATGCCCCGTGCCATAAGGTCATATGGTGTGTATTATGAGGGGGGGGGGGAGGTGGGGGGCTAAGCCTTGACCCCTACCCCAAACATTCGCCCAACTAATATTTTAATAATGTTTTCAACGTATGTTTTAACAAGCGATAAGGTAGGCTGATCAATTAGGTAGTGCACTGTTTGGTAATAGGTCACAATTTTGAACTCCATGCGGTACAGTTTGGCCTTCAAACAAATTTTGGTGGCCCGTGTGCTACCACGTGGCGGCCTCCAGTTGGGCCATGTGGCAACATGTAGTTGGCCATCAACCACCCAATGAACTTCACCCACACAGAACCAATCAAATTCGAACAAGTGGTGAGGCCTGATAGGCCTAAAAGAAATTAACTTTTGACCAACCAGGAGAGGCCACGTGGCAGCCTGCCACTGAGCCAAAATACACAGTCAGCTGTCATTTTTTTTTGAAAATTTTGCATGTTTGGGAAAATGAACCAAACGTGTTTCTGGGAGCATACGATGTTGGTTTTATGCGAAATGAGTTGAGCCAGATTCAAAATGACGAGATCTACATTTTCATTTAGGTTCCACATCATTCCAACAACTTTCATTTTTTAAGCATATTTTTTAGCACCTGATCACACCACCCCACTGGAAGATTTTGGACCCAAAAATCTATTTTATTACTGAACATTTGGATGAGGGTACAACCCCCTCACCCTTCCAGTATCAATCCACTAGAAATTGCCTAAATTCAACAATTTGAGATTTTCATGAAAAATGGTCTTTTTCCCTGAATTTGGAGACCCTGACTTGTTGTTGTAGATACCATCTTGCTGAAATTTCCCAAAATTTGTAGAACAAAAAATTGTCCTTGAAGAAACAAACATGTTCCCTCCTTGGTCGTCAATCAAAGGAAACTTAAGAACTTGAAATTCTTCTCACCTCGAACATTGTCGACATGACAATGTTAGATCTAAGACTTTTGTGATCCAAATGTAGATAAATGTCTTTTGGATTAATCACATTATTATGATTTGGTCGGTGTTTCGAACTAACTAATGTTGTTCATCCTCAGGACAAGGTGAAAATTCTTAATCGATCTTCATGAATAAATAGTAAGGATACAACATTGCCTGGATATAGTCGTTATTGAGTTAGTTAATTAGTTATTAAGAAAAAATATTTAAAATTTTTAGTTGTTAGGAATTAATTACTAATAGGGTTAAAGATGATAGTATAAAGGGATTTACTTATTCAAAAATATTTTAATAAATATTTTAATTAAAATAAAAGGGATTGAAATTTTTTATTACTATAATATAAGAAGGGGGAATTATAGATTATAATTATATGGGAAAAAATTAAAGTTAAGACCAAGAAAAATAAATACTAAGGAAAAAGGTAAAAGGAAGGAAGAAAAAAAATAAAAATCAACAAAGACAAGGGTTAAAATTAAAGACAAGATGAAGAAGGGAAAATAACCAAGAAAAATCCTACTGAGACCTAAGAAAACAATGATCCGAATGAGGGGAGAGGGGGGGAGGGGTGGAGGGGAATCATATCAAGAGAACCGGAGTCTAGCTCTTACTCAATTTCCAGCCATCGTCCTTGTTGAGATTCCTAGCATGCCTTTCAATCTCAATAGCCTCTCGAAGGTTCCTATGGTGGAAGTGTCAACCTTAGCAATGACTTTGGAGTCCTCAATGGATACATGGTGAAACGATTTTTCTACATGTTCAGCAAGAGCTTATGTACGAGAGCGATTATGCCTAATGTCTGCAACATGCTCTTGGATTATTTGTTTAATGGATCGTCTCTTTTCTCCAATATATGTAATACCATAGGAACAAGGAACCATGTAAACACCTTTCATGTCCTTTGGGTCAACAGGGTCCTTGACAGTTCTGAGAGAATTCCTAATAGTACGAAGAGGTTTGAATGATGAGGAGACATTATTTATTCTAAGGACATGGGAAATTTTGTCCATTTTCCCTTGGATAAATCGGAGATGAACCTTGGAAATAGGATCCACCGGAGTAGATTTGCCTCTTAACCCTTTATATGCTTTTTGAAAGGCCTTAAGGCCCTCATATGATGGCTAGAAATTGAGTAAGAGTTGGGCTCTGACTCTCTCGATATGATCCCCCCCCCCACACCCTCGTTGGGATCATTGTTTCCTTAGGTCTCTGCCAAATTTTTCTGGGTTATTTTCCCTTCTTCATCCTGTCTTTAATTTTAACCCCTCTTTGTTGTTTTTTATTTGTTTTCTTCCTTCCTTTTACCTTTTTCCTTAGTATTTATTTTTCTTGGTCTTGACTTTACTTTTTTCCCTTATTTATGCAATTCCCCCTTCTTAGATTATAGTAATACAATTTTTTAATCCCTTCTATTTTAATTAAAATATTTTAAAATAATTAAAATATTTTTAAATAAGTAAATTCCTTTATACTATCATCTTTAACCCTTTTAGTAATTATTTCCTAACAACTAAAAATTTTAAGTATTTTTTCTTAATGACTATTTAACTAACTCAATAACAGCTATATCCAGGCAATGTTGCATCCTTACTATTTGTTCATGAAGATCGATTAAGTTTTTTCACCTTGTCTTGAGGATGCACCACATTAGCTGGTTTGAAACGTCGACCAAATCATAATAATGTGATTAATCTAAAAGACATTTATCTATGACATGACGATGTTTAGCCTGTCTTGCCTTGTACTTGGCTCGACCCTTGACCAAGTGTGATCGCCATCGTCATGCAGCATCCCATTTCAAAGACAACACATTGTCAAACCCACAAGAAGAAATTTTTAATGCAATTCCCTCCTTTTCAAATTTCTTTGGTGCTTGCTCTTTTACCTTTGCACTCTCTTGCACCAACATATTTTCCACATCACTGCTCAACAATGATGCATTTTTATGCAATTTTACCACATCTTGTTGACCTATTTTTGAAGGAAACATGTTAGACTCCTGAAACACCTTATCACAACCATTATCAACCTCAGTGAAATCAGAATTTTCATTTGATGCATCACCTTGAAAGGCCTCATTCAAAACATCTTCATTGTTGAACATTAACAAAGCA
Organism: Pinus albicaulis; assembly: GCA_034641835.2. NCBI lineage: Eukaryota > Viridiplantae > Streptophyta > Pinopsida > Pinales > Pinaceae > Pinus > Pinus albicaulis. Next base: position 891,714,128 of record CM076577.1, read on the forward strand.
AAATTTTGACTAGAATTCACAATTCTCTTCATTTGTCCAGCATGCATAAGAGATGAATTCATCTTCTTACTATGCACTATAACAATTTACTCAATCCCATGCTTGAACAAGTGATAATTATTCTCATGGTGATGAACTATTTCTCTCCTATCATTAAGATATGGGCTACCCAAAACAATACCATAAATATCAAGCGAAACAACACCAAGTTCAACTTCATCAAGAAAGTTTGCAGTGATTGCAAATCTAAGTATGCACTTCTTCGTCACTTGCAAATTTACATTCTTACATATCCAACCTTAAGGATAAGGTCTTGGATGAGGAATGGTTTCTAAATTCAACTTCTTGACTAAGTCTTCTTAAATAAGATTTGATTGTGAACCACTGTCAAATAGGGTGTCAATCTTGGTATGCTTTGAAATAACTCTAACATGGAAAAGCTCAATTCTTGTTTCATCATCTTGAATACTATTGAGACAAATTGAAGAACTAGTACTTTCAATTTCCTTACCTTTCAAACCCATTGCGGTGATCTTTGTTTCATATCCTGAATCAAAACCTAAATCGTGTGTTATTGTTGCAGTTGTCTTCTCCTTCTCCTTGTTTTTAAGCTTGTTGGGTCTCATCTCTGGATGAAGTTTCCAACAATGATCTTCATCGTGTCCATATTTAGAATAGTTTTTTCATGTGAGTTTTTCTTTCTCCATCTTTATGGATGCATTCTTCTTACCTTTACCCTTGAAATTACCCTTTCCTTTATCTTCAGACTCAAAGGTATACTCACTTGTCTCCTCTGAAACATGTTTCCCTCTTGCCTCTAGATGTGTGGCCTATACACATAATTCATCTAAATTTGAAGGATTAAAAATGAGAATAGTATGTCTTAGGTAACTATGAAAACCTCCAATGTACTTTAAAAAAGTTTCTTGAGATGTCAAATCTACACCCAAAATTATTTCTCTTCTCCTAAAATCTTGAGTATAGCTTTGCACACTTTGTCCTTTACCTTTCCTAAATTTTTTCCGGTCCATCATAGCATTTTGCATGTATGTTAATGGATAAAATTGTCTCCTTAAGTCAGTAACAAAATCATTCCAAGAGGTTAATACCTTACCATGTTTCTTCGTGTCCTCTTGAGTTTTTTCTTCCCACCAAATAAGAGTTACTTTCCAATCTTAGTGAAGCAAGCTAAATTTTTGTGTCACCATGCTTAATTCTTTGTATCCTACAATACAATTCAAGATGACGTACCTAATTTTCTAATATTTCAGCATCTACCTCTCCGTCATACATAGGCAAATAAAACTTAATGTCATGCTTCAAAAATGGACTTTTACCATGAATTTTTGGAGAATGTGGAGGTGTTTGTGAAGGGCTTGTGGTGGAAGAAAATGATGGTGAAGATGGTGTTAAGGATGGTGGTGAGGATAATGGTGGTTTCAATGGTGGTTTGTCACCATTCCCATTACCTTTTGGAGGCTTGTCTCCATCTCCTTCATCCCCTTTTTAAGACTTGTCTCCCTTTGGAATATTGGATCTCTCACCTTGCATCCTTGTGCTTCTCTCCTCATAGATAAATTTCACCATTCTTGTCATATCAAAGAATGCTTTCCTGGAGGATTTTTCATCCTCTGACGTATTGTCAGACTCTCCTCCATGTGACATACTTGTTGAAGCTTCAACTGCAATTTTAGGAAGAATTTGTGGTGGATATTGTGGAAAATTTTCTCTCCTTGTCCTTGACCTAACTTGAGGACTTACAAAAACAAAAATTCCTTCTCCTCTCTTGAGATTAAACCTTGTAAGAATCACATACACTTGCAAACAATTAAATCCTCACAGAAGCAAAGAAAACCAAAGATATGATACCAAACTTGATCTGTATGAGATCTTAACGTAAATGTGCTTGAGGGTTTGTAAGGATGAATGTAGTGCACAATGGAGAATGTTTTGTCGACATGAAATTGAAGAAGGAATAGATGTAGAGAGTGTTTCAATAGGAAGATATGGCATTTTAGAGATAATCTGCTTTCTTAAGGAATTGGTAAATAAATTATGATCAAGACTTGGTAATGTAAACCTTCACAAAGGTAAGGGATGAAATTTTAATCACCCCAAAACATACTATCTTTATTTTTTGGTAAATTGAAGCATCTACATTTCATATGCAAAAAGAGGTTACACAATTTTACTTACATATCACACCCAACAATGCATACCAAAAAACTAAAATAACCCAGAAGCCAAAATACAATAAAGCCGAAGAACAAAATGCTCAACCTAGGTCATCAAGGCATAATTATACTACACATTTCCAGGATAGACACATACATGAAAAAATGAGACCAGACCTACAAATACATCTCTACATTGATCTCCAAGCTTTAACCCATAAAGATAAGAGACCATTGAGCTCATCATAAAGTGGTAGAATTCCAAACCAGACTTTGTGCCAACAAACCAAAGAAAATCACACCTCCACGAACATATAATATCGTTGTTGAGAACTCTCCAAGAATTTATTTCAACAAAAGAAATCATAATTCTAGGAAATACCCAACGCCATTGAAACATACAAAACATGTCTTCAAGAATATATAACATCGTAGTCGAGGTACAAAACCTAGAGGAACAAATATATTTTAATGACAAGAAGGAAGTCCCATTGTACACATAAACCAACCACCAAACATATCCCCACCTTTCAAATTCAAAATCCATAGACAACAACAACAACAAGGAGTCATCTATAGAATCAAAAAGTCTCCCATAAGCGCACTTAGCCATATATAATACTAGCTAATCCAAATCCATGTCAAAAAATCATAATAAAGAACCATATTCTCACCTTCTAAATTCAATAACTAGAGAAACATCAAGAACACATAACCATCCATATAAAAAATATCCATCCATAAACACAGAGTGCCATAAAAATACTTGCTAATCCATGACCAAATCAAAAGCATAACATAGGAGCATATCTCCATAGTGCGAACCAACATTCCAACCAAAAATATGTTCTTCAACAAATTACACTAGGACTAAAACATGCTGAGGAACACAAACTAGAAGCCAGTAATCCAAGAAGCCATACATTAATTTTCTTATTAGATATCGACCAAAATTGACCACAAAAGAAACATGAAATTCTACCATCTCTAATCATGGTGTGAAGAAGAGATAGTAGTCGATGCCTGAGGAATAGTGCCTGGAGTATTTGTGAGGTCACCAGAGGAAGATTCACTCACAAGAAATCCATCTACATGGGCTAAACAATAATCCATATTTTCCAAAAAAAACCTTTGATTTGAAAACATGTGTTTAATCTCGTCTAGTGAGGAGAAAATATTGTAATTTTCCACCTACTTTTCTTTGAAGACCAACTGAAACATGGTTTACATTTGTAGATGTAAAGAAAGAGAATTTAGAAAATGTAGCTTCTGACTCCTTGATTTTCCATGATCAGTAATCCATTTCCATTTCACATCTTCACCAATAAATGTAGAATTAGAATGACATGGGCTATCTCCACCATCATGATTTTCTAGTACTTGAATTTATTTCCTCGCCTCTAGAGGGTGACTACATTAAAGAGAGTAGCCATTGAATGATATGCAAAAAAATGAAATCTCTTCCACCCCAAAGAATAATTTCCTCCTCCACCTCACCTGCCTAGGAGGTATCCGTACTACAGAGATAAAAAAACTTGTGAAAACTACTGAAGGACCCATGCCCTATAAAAGAGCAAGAAGAAGGAAGTGACACAACACCCTAAACATCAAACCTAAAAAACACTATATCATCGCCCAATTGCAAAACTAATGGTTCAAAATTCACCAAGTTATCAATATCCCCTTAGTCCAGAACCATGACCCACCAAACTCTCCAATGCACTGGAGAAAATTAATACTTGTGTATGTCCTCACACAACACAAAAATGTAGATACAAGGCACTATCAACGTAGTTCCATTAGTTAGAAAAAAACCCAACAAAATTCGACAAGAATTCAATAGGAAAAACTTTCTCCTACTCTAAATAACAAACACTTTATAATTTAGGACTTGACAATAGTCAAGAATTAGAGACACCCAAAAACTATTGCACACCCTTAGGTACTGGAGAATTAACCCTGACATAACAAGAAGATATAAAAAATGGTATGACCAACTAAACCCAAGATGCAATACCACAAACTAAAATACTATATAAGAAACAACCTAGAGATTTCTCAATAGCACAATAATCAAACCGAGGCCACACACCTGAAAGCAGATATCACCACCAATACAATTCTTCAACAATGTAACTTAAAACTAGGGACAACTATATACCATCCAAGAAACTAAAAAGCAGCAACCAGAGGTAGTGGATGGCTTGCACTCACCACCACTCACATTTACCTTTCCAGATGCCAAAACCGAACAAGACAATGCCATTAAGAGAAGATGAATCCACCAGTAAGCCTGCATGCATCCACTAGCTAGCGCCTGCAAACAACTTGTGGTTCTTAAATGAACTGGTACACTTTGGAGGAGGAGGGCACAACCTCCAAAAAATCCATCCCATCAAGAGTAATACTCCCATTTGGGATGACCCCAAAACATACTATCAAATCCTTAAGATACTTGTTTTTTTAAACAAAAATGAAGTAGATCCTTAAAAAATAGATTACGACCATGAATTTCGTCCAAATTGGCGCAAATATAACTATTATTATGAGCAAAAATAACACACATCCGAATAATAAAAATTAGTTGATGGTAATGATGATCATTTTTCATAATAACTCCACCATAATGTCTTTGATCATTATGCTCAACAACTTCAACCATTACTATATGTTTGTAAATAAAAAAAATATCAAGAACATACATATAATTATTATTACACTTATTTTTTTATTAAATAATTTACTTAAATTTATTTGACACCTAAAATGTTTTCAATTTATCCAATATAAATTTCTTCTTAAATATTTAACCAATTTTGAGCTCCAATGCCCTTTTTTAGGGAGTCCTGATATGGCAGGATAATTGTACCGAAAGGCGTATTCTATAGCTTAGTATGAGGCCAATGTGTAATTTTTTCTATGCTCAACGTGGAGTTCACAAGTGTCTTTAAAAAAAAAAACCAAACATTGACTCAATCAAAACAAAAAAATAATTTATAAATATATAAAATACAATTAATTTTAAAAAAATCTTTGGAATTCTTAAATTCACAAGTGGTTGAATGAAGTGGATAGACCAAACAAAACTATCAAGTGGTCGGTCGATATGACCAAGCTTTAGTATAGAACTATCTAACTCTATATCCTTTGTAAAGTGGGTCGAATGGCTTTGGGCATCAATTTATGGGAAAATAGACAAAATTCATGCTACGTTTTGATATGGAAAAATACACCATAGGGGAACTCAATGTTCCTATGACTTGGACAATGAAAGAATCAAATCTAGGTTTAAAAGGAAACTTTGATTGGTTAGAACTCTGACCAGTGTGCATCATTAGATATTTACAAGTTCAATGCTTTTAAAATTATCAGTTATGAGAAAAAAAAAAAAAAATTGGTTTCCTATTCATGGATCCTGGTCACCAAATTAGGCTTCTTTGTGGGGGTAAACCTAAGTCTTGTGATTGATCATAATGGTAACATATACTTGTGATTTTTGGTAAGGAGTCAACATCAAATTATGATTTTCCATGGAAAGAAAACTACAAGCTGAGAGAGTTCAATTAATCATTTAGCATATACACATATCTATGGTTTTTATTTGTTTTTATTTTAACCTTTGAGGTGGGACATGAAATCCACCTTTTCTTTTTCTTGTTCTATTTTGATTTTTGATTTTTGATTTTTTTATAGGTTTTATTATTATTAATTATTTACATATTTAAAAACATTTTTTAAATTAAAACAATTATAATATAAGTTTAGTTAGGTGTTTATATTATCAAATTTCTTATTGTGCAAAGCTCTTTTTAAATACACATGTTCAAAAAAATTGCATATTTGGAAAATTTTGATTCCTTTAGAAGTCTATAGATTTGAAATTAAGATAGATCACATGTTTTTCTAAGATGACCTAAGGTAAATTGATCAGTAAGGATTTATATATTTACAATATCATTTTAAAGATAAAATACTTATTAGCTTGTTATTTTTTTGCAAGATGTTGGTTTTTTTTAAATGTATTTATAAAGAAAATTTAGAATAAAAAATAAAATTATTTTAATGTTAACTATCATAAAATACTTGAATATCCAAAGAGAAGAAGTAACTAAAAGAAAAAAAATTCAATTACTTTATAATAAGAGTAATAAGAGGAGATGTGTAATTCTTTCAATTCTTAATACAAAATGAACATCTACATTTAAAAGATATTTTTAATAATAACAAAATATTTTGATGTAAATCAAAGAAATTGAAAAGAATAAATTTCTATGGTTAAAACATTTTAATGTCTTAATTGGTGTAAAAAAAAATGATTGAAGAAGTAGTTAAATAATTAAAGTAATGGTACACTCATAATTTCAATTTCAAATATTGTACAATTTCAGTATAAATTATGTTGATCATTGACATAAATTTTAAAAATTTATAGTTTTATACATGATGTGCCTAACCATCTAGGAAATAACAAGAGGACATCATGTGTAATTCATTCAATTCTTAATACAGAATTAATATTTGACATTTAAAAGATATTATTAATAATAACAAAATATTTTGATGTCAATTAAAGCAATTGAAAAGAATAAATTCCTATGGTTAAAACATTTTAATGTCTTAAATGATATACAAAGAATGAATGAAAGTAGTTTAATAATTAAAGTAATGGTACACTCATAATTTCAATTTCAAATATTGTACAATTTCAGTAAATATCACATTGATCATTGACATAAATTTAAAAAAATTACAGTTTAATATATTATGTGCCTAACCATCTAGAAGATAATAAGAGGAGATGTGTAATTCATTCAATTCTTAGTACAAAATTAATATAATCTGACATTTAAAATATATTATTAATAATAAAAAATATTTTGATGTCAGTTAAAGCAATTGAAAAGAATAAATTCCTATGGTTAAAATATTTTAATGCCTTAAATGATGTACAAATAATGAATGAAAGAAGTAGTTAAATAATTAAAGTAATGGTACACTCATAATTTCAATTTCGAATATTGTACAATTTCAGTAAATGTGACGTTGACCACTGACATAAATTTAAAAAATTGACAGTTTTATACATGATGTGTGTAACTGTCTAGGAAACAAATTAATATTTTGGAAATATAATATAATAACATTTACAAGATGAAATTATACAACAATGAATGATCTTGATTAGAAAATTATTTAGGTCAAATATACAAATCAAAATTAAAATGTCCCTAAACTATGCCATTCTACCTTTTAGTTTCATTTTCACATAAAATTACCACCACTCTTGCATGAATAATACAAGTAGATTAATTCTTCATCCTAGTAAACATGAATATAAAAACCTTAATAAGAAAAAAATATTTTCATAAATGAACATTTTAATTTAATATTTTATGATTTAATATTTATCATTTAAATAGAAATTTTGATATGATTTCTATTTTTCTTTTTTTTCTTAACCTTGATCCAAAATATATTCAAAATATTTGATCCGTAAACTGCTATGGATATTCCATTGGACAATTTGTCACAACAAATATGATAATATTATGTTAAAATGTGAAACTTTTACACTATTACAATTTTATTAAACTTTAAGATATGTGGATTTAATTGTAATTAGTGCATGCATGCATATGGAAACTATGCAGAACAATAGAGAACGAAAAAATAAGCTCACACACACATAAGGCACAAAATATGCTTTAGGAAACCATTTCGAAAGAAAACCTAGTTGGAAAGTGAGGCCTCTTCGCTCTTTTTCTTTGTCTGGAAATATGGTTGTAGGTACAAAGAAGTAAGGCTTGTGGCCCATGAGCTGCTATAGTGAAAAAATCCTCCCTATGTGCTCTAACTCCTATCCCTCTTGGCTATATTTTCTTAGTTATGGAACAAAATGCTCTCGAAAGAATGGAATGCCTCTTCCTCCTAATGGCTCAGTTATAACACAACATGATAGCCTACTAGTGGTTAAATTTGACTACATCGAATCTTAACTAGAGTTACAATTTAAATTCTTCTAAAGTATTTTACTTCACAAAAACGTGGCTAGCCCCTTTTTCCATGAATAATGGGGGATGACGTGGCATCCTCCCGCATTATAGGTGTGAAAACAGGAAGGTCAACTTCTGAGTCGCATAACTTGTGAATGCAAACTCCGATTGGCGTGCTTCTTGCGATGTTCAAAATATCTCTATGTAGAATAACATGAAAAGGTGTGACAACAAAGTGACAAATTTTTTTCCCCAAAAAACATCATTTGATGCCTCAAAACACTCCTGGAAGGTTTCAGACCGTATTTCACCAAACTCGATCCCGTCAGTAAAAATGGTCCTCTGAGTTGATTCCTCCACTCTTTCCACTATGAATGCATAAATATGGATGAAAAACATTATAATTATCCAGTCAGGATTAATATTTATTAGAGAAGACATATATTTATAAACATTCAAAACAAACCATCCCTCATAAATTTACATCAAAATGTTATTCAAGATCCATTTTTAAGAGATATAGAAAGTAGAGATGTAATAAAATAAATATATAGATTAATTTATTTTACAAAAATGACTTCATGAGAAATTCTAACATGAAAATAATTTGCATAATAAATCTCTTTCAAAAACCCTATCAATAAACATGTGTGGTTTTCTTTTCAAAACTTGTTATTCCTAACCATTCAACTGTATTATAATTGTTTGAAGAAGTAAATCTAGAGCATTTGTAAACATAGCCACTCATTAAAAAAATTAAAAAAATCATTAATTATTGACTTTGAAAAACAAACTATGATGAAAAAAACATCAAAATATTCTTTAAGGAAATAAATTATTTCAAAGATTTGCAAAGAAATAAATTTTAAGTATGAGGGATTTTTGCAGTGCATTATATTAGATATAATTTTTGGGATTCAACTGCGTTAAGTAAGTCATTCATCTATGACTATTTCCATGAGAGGTAGTCATAACTTTCTAATTTATCATGATTTTTGAATAGTCCACTTAGCACTCATTGCATCGGGTGATGTTCACAGGGGTGAAGAAGTGGGATTGAAACTAGTGAAATGAATCACATAATGTCAATCATCACTTCCAGGGCTTACACCCGGTAACCAGGACTTCACGGGAGGTCACCCATCCAGAACTCCTCTAGCTCAAGATTTATATATCCATTACTATTTTTCTTTATAAAATAATTTATTGTGGAGTATTTAGACTGATTTAATTCAATATAATTTAATTTAAATTTATTTTATTTTATAATTATTATTTAATTTAATTTAATTTTTTTTTCTTTTTTTCATCTTAAGTATCAACTCTATCAATGTATTAAAAAATTTATAACAAGTGATAAGGATAATTTATAAGCTTGATTTATTAATTATTCTATTATTTAATGTTTATTTTATTAAAAGCATGGTATTAAAGGATGGAAAATTTAGTAATTACAATAAGGTGCGCTGGAAAATTATTTTTATTTATATTTCATGGCTGGAGTAGTATTATATTAATTAAGGACATAATTAGGAATGATTAAGTATAATATTTTTAGGGGAAGAATTCAAGGTGGCATTCATCGATGGGAAGAGTACGCATTTGGAAGAGGAACTTAAAAGAAGAATTCACTCTTGGTTTTAGGGTTGATACACTCTATCAGGTTGGAGGAAGTTCATTGGGTGCCATGACATGTAACACAACTCTTCAATCCAAGCTATGGCACCGAAGGTTTGCTCACCTTCATTATAAAGTCCTTCCCTAAGCAAGGAAGGTGGTGACAGGTAAGCCCGATTTCAAAGATGATCATGAAGGTGTATGTCAGGGTTGTGTTGAAGGAAAGCATACAAGGGGGCCATTCCCCTCAAGTGTCACTAAGACATCTGATATTTTACAATTGATTCATTTTGATCTGTCTGGTATGATGCCCGTAACATCCTTGGGAGGATGCTTATATTATATCACTTTCATAGATGACTTCTCCCACAAAACTTGGATATACATTTTGAAGAAAAAGGACGAAGCATTCAAGTGGTCCCGCACCTTGAAGTCCTTGGTTGAAAATCAAACAGGGAAGATCAAAATTTTGAGGACCGATAATGGAACCGAATATGAGTCAAATGAACTCAATTACTATTGTAGGGAAGTTGGCATTAAGAGGGATACCACTACTGTTTATACTCCCAAACAAAATGGTGTTGTTGAAAGGAAGAATAGATCCATTTTGGAAGTTGCATGTGCCATGATTTATGACCAAGGTCTTTCGAAGGTCCTATGGGGAGAAGCTGCCAACACCGTTGTGTATGTTCAAAATAGATGCCCACATTATGCATTGGACTCCAAAACTCCTGAAGAAGTATTCTCCGGTAAGAAGCATGATGTCTCTCACTTTAGAGTTTTTGGAAGTCCCATACATTTTCATGTGCCGAAAGAAAAGAGAAGCAATTTGGATGCTTCTGGAAAGAAGAGAATGTTTGTGGGCTATAGTGAAACCTCGAAGGCATATAGAATCTATGTTCCTGGTTAAAGAGAAGTGGAGATATGTCATGATGTCACCTTCGACGAAAATGATGCCCTTCGGAAGGTTAGAGATCTTTCTATCTCAAAGGAAGACAAAGAAGAAGAGGAAGCATAAAGAACCAAAGGATGAATTGATGCCTGATGTTGAAGGTTTAATGGGTCCTATAGATCTAGCTTCAAGTAAAAGGAGGACTTCATGGCTTAGAGACACTCTCAAAGATGCCAAGAGACATATTTCTCCAAGGGGAACAATCCATGAAAGTAAGAAGTCGAATAGGTACCAAGGGTACCTGGCAACCATGAGCACCATTATACAATCTGAGCCTAGAATGTTTGAAGAAGACGTGAAGTATCAAGTGTAGAAGGATGCTATGAATGAGGAATATGATTCCATCATGAAGAATGATGTCTGGGATGTGGTCCCTAGATCAAAGGAAAAATCTATTGTCACCTTGAAAGAGGTAATTGAGTGACCATTTAATACGTTTCTACCCAGGTGGTTTTGAAAGGTCGGAGGGAACTCGAGGAAAACAACTATTGGCTATGGAGAGTTTCCGCTTGTGCCCTTCATTATAACCATCTCTTTAACATATTTACTCCCTCTTTTGATGGACTTAATCTCTCTCCAACTTGACTATTTGGAATGCCCTTATTCGACTCTTCACTTGCATTATTCATGGTGGAGTTCATAGCCATTTGTTGCAAGATGTGAATAGCTATTTTATTCTTACACAATTTGAGTCGTAGCATCTCTTAGGGTAGTTAGTTATTTATATTCTAGGGTACATATAAATATTAATATATTTCCCATTATTGGCACTTTATTGGAACACATTAAAACCACTCGTTATACCATTTGTGCATGTCGTTCTAATTTGTCACTATTTTGTTTTAAAGTAATTCATTGTTTTCTCTATAATATACTTAGAAGTTATCATTCCTTATTGAGAGGAGATATTTCACTTAGTCAATATTTTACCAGGCTCAATTTCCCTTATGCATTCTCATAGACTTTGTCCAATACACAGTATGCTTGATTATGTTATTTCTCTTGTCATTTGTGGATCGAACATAATTGACTTCCAACTTCTCCTATTTTAGCATCAAGTTCATCCTCCTCAATATATTTTAAGTCGAGATCATCCTCATCCACTCTTAGTTTGATTACCATACTAATATATCCAACCTCCAAGATGGTTGCAAATAATGTGAATAACACCAATAATATTACACCAATTTGAAACACATTGAATCTCCCATACATATCTAGTCTAAATTTCCTATATTTGACTAAGATAACCAATCATCCCATTTAGTATGAGTCTCTTTTTTCCTCTCATTCCTAGCAAGCTTCCTTCAAATACCAAAATATGAAGGGTGTGCTAGAGAAGATCTTGACAACTACATGATGTCCTTTCATTTATGGTGTTCCTTGAATAATACCATTGATAATTAAATTAGATTATGCTTCCTTAAATGCATCCTTATAGGAGTATCCACACAATGGTACACAAAATAACCTGCTAGGTGTCTATCAACTTTTTATCTCTAGCTATAATGTTTCTCACATTTTTTCAATCACCTATTTGATATAATGAGGTAGCGAAGGTCCCCACTTCATGTCATTAAACTATCACCACCCATATCCGAGACCATATACATGAGTGGTGTAGGAGACATGGTTTAGAAAATTTTAGGCTTGATGGTTCCATTTTCATTGAATGATTCTTGAAATATCCAACCCTCATCCCAATTATATCTAGGGATGTCTCATCAATTATGCCACATACTAATGAAGAAGTCATTTTTAAGGCACAAGAATTGGAACTTAGTTATGCTTATTTGGACTATTTGTACACCATAATTATTAAGGCCCTTCATTTTTGTTCCTCTACTTGAGATAAGTTGAGGGCATCTTGTGATGAGAATGGTATTATAAGTTCCTTTTGTGAGGTCTACAACTACCCCATTTTCATTGTAAAAAAATAGAGGATTTTTTTAAAATTTTGATTGATTATCCATTGTAAATAGTCTTTAGTCTTCTTTTTTTTCTTATATGAAATTGAAAAAAATTGAAAATTGAAAATTTATTTTTGAGTTTTTATGAAAAATCCAGATTTGAAACCATTTTCAGTTGTTTTACACAATAGATCTTGGATTTTCGAAACTCAATAATATCTTTTAGCCCTTATATCTGGTTATCTAGGGATCCTCATTTTTTGCCATATCAAAAAAATTTAGAATAACTAGATCCCAAAATATCCATTCTTGAAGTTTCTCGCTTTCAAAATTTTATTATTTTTTGATTTTTTGATTTTTTTAAAGTTATGAATTTTAGGTTGTTTACAAAATCCAAGTCAAATAAAGTGTTGTTTATTAGTCCCACCTTGGGTGCCCGGTTGATCAGGATCGAATAATTTTTTTTTTCTTTATTTTCATCTATTCTCGTTTTATTAGTTTTTAATTTAAATTTCCCATTGTGAATAAAACTATCAGGTCTCGAGGTTATGTAGTATATCCTTATTTCTTGCATATCTAGATACTTGGATTTCCATATGATCAAAAAAAATATACATTTGGGAAATTTTACGCATATAAGTAGTTTTCAATTTTATTTTTATTTTTTATAAAATATATATGATGAATGGATGAATGAAATTTTAATGTTCACAAGACTAAAAATAGTCTATGGGACTATGAGTTCCATGTTTTTCGCCTTTTTCGTTTCAGTCCTCTTCTTGATCAAATTGATGATGAGCTGGCCCAACCTTCCAACTATCTCATCACTGAAAAGACAATGCCAAGAAACCGATGTTAATGTATTCCCATAAATTTCTCTGATGTATTTGAATGCATCACATTCCAAAATGAAATGTTTTTTCTGATTCCACTGCCCCAGAAGTGAAAAATGTACACACTCGTTCTTCCCAAGCTTCTTTAGGCCTTTTCCACTGTCCTGTTTCACACTGAAGATGATGTGAGTTGGTTCTTAACTGAGCAATAAGAACCTTTTCTCTCCACAGAATGGTAGCTCCAATGTACACTTTTTGTTGGATATCATACATCGGGTTGAATTCTTCAATGTAGTACTTCTTCTTTCTACCCAACTCTTTTCCCCATACTTGTTTACAAAACTTATCCATAACAAAATTATTTAGCTCTTTGCTATTTGTGGAACAAGAATTGAGGTAGATATTTCATTTTTGCATCCATGTTTTGTTCTGTCTCATCCATGTTTTCTTTTTTTTCACTCATTCCTTCCTTGAAGATAACATTAGGCCATCTACCTACTCCCATTTTCTCAATTATTTTTATATATCTTATGAGCCGCACCATAGCAATTGCTTCGATGGGATTTGCTCCAGTTTCACTCAACATTATCTCATAAGGTACCGAACTTTTTATTTTGAACTTGCTCATGATCAAATGTTTTTGGATTTTCTCAATTTGCTTCCATTTTGAGACAATGGTGCTGCTAGCCCACAATTCACACCCATATAGCATTTTTGGACAAACTAGGAGTGCAAAAAGAACTTTAATCATTTTCCAATCCCATAACTCTGCCTCTCTACATATGTTTTGAAGAGCATATAATGCTTTCCACCATCCTAAGATTCTCTTCTTTCAGCAGTCCCCCAATTAATTTTGTTGTTGAAATCAATCCTGAGGTATTGGTACTCATTACTTCTTCAAGAGTGTTGCCTTCAAAGAAGAACGTATGTTGACATTTCTTCCTCTTATTAGAGAAAATCATTATCTTGGTCTTGCTAATATTGACTTGCATCCCCACTTCTCTACAAAAATTCTCAAGGGCATATAGATGCATCTGCAATCCATGGGCCGATTTAGAAATCAAAACAATATCATCAGCATATAAAAGAAGCTTTATCACAAATTCCCCCAATCAAACAACGTCCCCACCTTGAAAATTTATCCATTCTTCCAGTTTATCAATATATAAACCAAAAAAAGTAGGGGATAGCGGACAACCTTGCTTGACTCTAATGTCACTTCTAAAGCTTTCTGAAATACCCGCTAAGGTTCTAATTTTGACTTTCACCTCTTCATAAAGTCTATGGACAACAAATCTATAATGCAAAGGAATTTTAGGTTCTTCCATTCTACACCAGAACTTATCTCTAGGGACTGTGTCAAATTTCTTTTTGAAGTCAACAAAACAGAAAAATAATTCTTCTTTATCCCCCCAAACCTTTTCAATAATGTGTCTCAACATGATGTCGTGATCCACTGTAGAATTCTTCGGCTTAAAACCCGCTTGTCCTTTTTCCCTCTTTTCTTTGACTTCTGCCCACTTACTGATTCTATTTTCTACCATGTTGCTGAAAATATTTGCAAACAAAGGATTGATCATAATGGTTCTATAATTGGAAGAATTATTAATGTCTCCACTTTTAAAAAGGGGTATTGCTAGGCTAGTTGTCCAGTCTCTTGGGAATCCTTGTTGAATGATGTTGTTGAATATTTCCATGATGTGTTGTGCAAGAGTGTTCCTTCCCCATTTTAGATACCCTGCTTGAAGTTCAACCAAGTCTTTTTCCTTTCCTATTTTCATCTTTTTAATTCCAATCTCCACCTCCTATAATGTGAAGAGATTTGTAGTTGTGTTGAACCCCGGGGGAGGCTCAACCTCTGATTCTTTCTCATAGAGTTGTTTTGTATATTTAAACCATTGATTATCTGTAATATTATTTTTGATTTGCTTCTTCCTTGGTTGAAGTTCCTGCCATAAAATTTTGGGTTATTCTTGCTTAGATATATTAACTCTTCTCGCCTTGTTTGCATGAACTCATATTTTTTCCTTTTTAGTATCTGCTTATATAAATTTACATTCATCTTCTCCTTACCTATCTTTTTCAAGGTTCTCCTTGTGGTTTTTCATTCCACATCAAACCAAGAATTTACAGGAAAATAATTTGATTCTGGTTTCCTATATTTTTCTCTTTTGCACTTCTCAAGTGCCCTTTGAATTATATTTGTTAACTCATGACTGTTGAATCTTTGGAAACCAATTTTCTCTTTCTGAATTAATCCCTCTAGCATTTTCTTGAAGATAGTACAATTTTCTTGTGTTACAAGAATTTTTCCCCTTGGTAGTGATTGCCGAGAGCATTGGTTTTTTCTCGTATGATGTCTTTATTCTACCCATGATAACTTCATATAAATTGGTTCATGGTCTTATTTTAAGTCCCAATTATGCTCTCCAATCTTAACTTCATCTATATTTTCTATCAAGTTTTGTGAACAAATCACATAATCAACGAAACTTGCCACATTTTATGTGTTGCAAGTGAAGTTCCCAAACCTTTTCCATCTGTCCAGACCATTTCAACTAATTAAGGTGAACGCCCCACACAGTGCAATCAATTCCTCTCCAGAATTATTGCTAACTTTGTCATCTTCTGAACATCTCACCCATTGGGGATTCTCCTCTTCAGTGAGCCAAATAGGATTATGATCCTCTTTGCAACAAAGAATACTAGTTTTCTGATTTTTTTTTCTAGCATTAAAATCGCCAACTAAAAGAACTTCTCCCTACTGATAGTACAAAGAAATATCTTGCTTTAAAGCTACATTCAAATCCTTGTTGTTTAGCCCCTTATTTTTGTAAGATTTTGAGACTTGAGGGGAAAAATAACATGCTGCAATTCTTATGTGATTCCCATTTTCTGATATTTTGAACCATAAATATTGTTTATTTTCATCTTCTTTCATCAATTGAATGTGACGACCTTTCTTTTCTTTCACTAAAACCAATATTCCCCCATACCCTTTTCCATTTTCTGCTACCTTGTTCCAAAATTCTAACTTCAAATAACCGTCAAACACAGGATTTTTGCAACCATCATGTTCATGAGTTTCTGTGAGATAAACTATGCCTCTACCTTCCGCAATAGGCCCTAACCCAGGTCCCCTCCTCCAAGGGTAGACTCTACAATTCCAACAAAGTAAACTTAGGTAGACCTAGGTAGGATTTGACTGCTATGCAATTTGACACATAAGACTCAACTTTGAGTCTTTTCCCCTTTCCATCCATGTTTCTCTTGTTGTTTTCCTCCCTATTATCAAATTCTCTGTTTTTTCTTCACTGTCAACGTGCTGCCCTATTTTGTCCTGAGTCCCAAACACTACAATAACTGCTTTACCATTGTACAACCATGCCCTTTTACCTTCATTTCTTGTTGACCTAATTTTATTCACTTCTTCCCTTCCCTCCTCTTGTTGTTTGATGGTTAAATCTTCATCTAGGAAGAAGTGTGTGCCTTTCAAGAGTTTCTTTTTTCTCAAGAGTCATGGTGTTTTTCTTGCACAGTTTCCATGGTGAATTTTATGGGACAAGGCCTCTCTTCATATATCTTCCCCACTCTCCTTGCTTGGAAAATTTTCCCTTTCCAATGTAGTTTCGCTTTCAGAAAGTCCCTTTTCAAATTGAGAGTACTTTCATTCCTCCCATAATCTCTTATTCCCTTGATAATAAATTTTTTTTCCTTATCTTTTCTTTATTATGTCCTCTTTCTTGTGCTCTACGAGCACTTGCATCTTTTTCTTCCCCTGTCCTCATGTAACCATTAGAATCTTCAACTCTGTCTTTGATTTCTTTTGGACCACCATCCATATTGTTCTTTTTTGTCTTCTCTTTTGAAAGATCTGTTGGTTGAGATACTTGAGTATCTACCTGAGTTGCTTTAGAAATTATCACATCATTTTTTGTTGCCCTTGATCCTATCATGGTTTGCCACGATGTCTTCATGTTTTTCCATTATTTTTTTCCTGTCTCTAGAGCCTCTTGTAACATTATTACCTGTTCTTTTAAAATTATATTACCTTCCATTAAACATTGATTTGCAAATGTGATCTTTGAAATTTTATGGTCCCTTTCCTGTTATTTGGATTCCAAAATCTCAAGCCTTGTCCTGGCCCTCATCAGTTCTTCGACATAGAGATCTGATGACCAAGTGAGAGGTGTGGATGTGGGACTGTAAATGGTTGAATCTTTTTTATTTTTGCAGCACATATTTATTTTCTTTCTTTGGCCCTGTTTTATTTTTATTTGTCTTTATTATTGTTCCCATTTGAGGAGAGCAAGCCTGCACCTTAAAATGCCCTGATATTGCTTTGCATTTATTACCCAAATATACTTCCCTATTTTTTATGTTGAAACAATTTTTGACTTGACCTAAATGGTAGGTTTCCACATAACTTGATACTTCCTTGCCATTTTCAACATTTGTTATTGATTTTCTTTCCATTTTAAGATGAGAAAATCCTCAAGTCTATATGCCTATAATTCAGCGTAGAGTGGTTGTCTGTTCTTAAGAATTTGTTTGCGGCCGTCTCTGGCACCTCAACCCTTCCAAGGACTTGAAGCTTTTTACTAGGCAAGTCCTGGCATTACCAACTGCAGAAAAACTCTCTTCGCAGAACACCAGATTCAGAGTCTTTGAAATAGTTCACTGCTATTCATATTCTCTAGCTGCTTTGCTTCAGATACCATGTGCGCCAATGGAGCCTTATTTGGAGTATATTCTAGAACAGGTCTCAAGGAAATTTTGTCAAACAATTGACATACAAAATGTCGTAACTGGCACTTTGCTGATATGCCTCCTCTGATCCTCGGAATGGTGCTCGAAGGTTGATTTCTTGATAGTTTGATTGGCCACCATTGTTGCGTATTAGTACCTACAAATGTGCAGAGATTGACTGGATGTGGAGAAGTGAACAAACTAAAGTTGAAGCATGTGGAGCACGCAGTCGAGGCGATCGTCCAATTTTGTGAACTCGTTGTCTGATTTTGTCTCCAGGGATGAGAAAAGAGCCCACCCACAAATGGCCATTCGAATAACTAGATGGCAAATTCGATTCCTTTTAAATTTAGTTTCTTTTTTATATTGTTAAAAAAAAATACAAAATGTTTAAATAAATAAATAAATCCGGTATCCAACCCAACTTAAAGGATGGAAAATGGTAAACATGTTACACCTCAGATTCCTAGATTCTTAAATATGCATTTTGAAAAGATAGGTACGAAGGTAATGAATTCGGACATGATGACATTAATTATCTTTTAGGCACCAAAGATTTACGTACTTAGTGAATTTTTGGGAATTACGACATGTTATTGCAAAAACTCATAGAAAAATTCCCTTTGCAAATAAAACTTCCTTACTTAAGAATTTCTTGTGTTGCTTTTCTATGTTTGAAAGATTTTTTAAAGGAATCTTGTTTTCTGAAGCATATCAATTATTTGGTAAGTAATTTTAGGTTATATTATTTTTTCATTTTGAAATTAATAAATGTACTCATTCATATTTTCATTATTTTCTACACAGGTGAAATAGATTAGAAATGAAAATGAAAAGAAATTAAGCTTATTATTTAGAGTGTTACGACTAAGTTGAAAGTGATAGAACCAAATATAAAATTTCTAAAGAAAAGGACCCTAATCCAACTTTATTATGAGATATCACATACAAACCCCAATTCGTAAGAAAAATTTCATGGGAGGAAATGTATGAATTCTTCAAAAATGATGGTTGGATAAATCCCAATGGAAGTGGCTCAGAAGAAGACTCAAGCTTCAACTCAAATTTTTTCAGATACATCAAGAAATCATGTTGCATAAGGTTGGAACTAGGAAAATATGCTTCCATATTATGATATGGTAAGTTAGATAATACCGCATGCCTGTGTTAAAACATGCTCAATGTAAATAGTTCCAAAAAATTTATAGCTTCATGAAGGCCTGAAGCTTTACAGTTGATGTACAAATTGAGTTCCCCTTAAATTTGTCTTGATAAGGAGTGCATGATTAACTTTGAACAAAAAAATTAAAATAACAAAAGGTTGATTTAAACAGATGAATAAAGGAATGGATAGATGATTATGTGACCTTTAAGACCAAATCATATAGGCTCTATCCAATTGGGCGATTAAAAAACCCTCACACATTTTTGGTTAAACCGTTGGCTAGACTTTATGGAGAGTTAGATCCTAACATTTCAAATTAGAATGGGTTCCCCTCATTTATGGAATGATAAATCAATATAAGAGATTCAATTGGGAAGATATATTGTCCCAAAATCTATCAGATTCCATTAAGTTGTCATAACCATCTCCATCAAGGTTTGGACAAAGTTTTTGTATATCAACTTATTTAATGGATATTCTAGTATCCTTTGTTCCTTTTCCATTGATGAAATGGAATTGGTCTTTCAACAATAAGCCCATCATCAATTTTTATCTATTCTCTAGGAAATTTAGTATAAGAATAATTTTTATGATATTTTAGACAATACAATGATGTAATTCCATCAAATTCTTTTTGGTAAGTCCCATCCTAGAATTAGCAAAGAAGTTCAATGAGGACTGCATAGTATGGGAGACTATTTTGTGGAAGAGACCTTCTATTATTTTAGAATTTATGGATGTGAAGTTGGTGCTCATGTGTTACCTAAATTTATTCAGGATAGGCTTGTAATAAGGGAAATAGCCTATCAAACAACACTCCATGGTATGATAAAATTACTGCACAAAAATCCTAAGAAACTGTGGCCAAATTTTCCTATTAAAATTGACCACCAAACTCTTAAGGACAAAGGTCATGAAATAGTTGAGGAAAATAGACTTCAAGAGGTCTGGTTACATTCACTTCCTTTGCATAAGTATTATTAACATGATATCATTAGTGTGCATCTAAAATAAATGACGTACTCAAAAAAATATGTTAATCAAGAACCAATATTTGATTATTTTTTCAAAAAAGTTGACTCTTTTGATCAAGTTGTTTTCGAAGTATTTTGTCAGATGAGATAGGTGGAAAGAAAAAAAATTGTTTTTTTTAGAGAGAACACATATTTTTTTTACATTGATCAAAGTAGTGCATTCTCTGGTATCCCTATAACTGAGTTATGAACGAGAGAAGGCATATGTATATGTTTTACAGACATCAATAATGAACTTGTTGACAATGTTGGATATTCTTCCAACAGTAGGGAATGTCCCCAATGTAAAGTCCCAACTTGACCCTATACCATTTGGAATAGGAATCCCATACAATATACTATCCTGGTTGTTGTTTTCTTGCTTTATGGTATGCTCTGGTCTAAATTAGCAACACACAAGAGAAATAATATAAATTTTGGAAAATACAAGTAAAATAAATTTTTGTAATGCTTACAAATAATATGAAAAAAAAAATTCCATAAGAGAAGTAAATAACATGAACCTTTACAAGAAGAATGATAGCATTACTTTAATAAAGATACATGTACAAGAAATATTTGTTAATTGATTGGAAAATAGTTAACAACCAACAATGATCATAAAAGCATTAGTGGCATATGATTTCAACCAAGATTTGTGTCAAAGATAACAAAATAGTTCCTTTTCTTTAACACATATGAACATAAACACATACTATCAACCATTACAAGAAAATTATTACAATGCCTTTTAATATATGTACGAAATAGTTGCCTGACTTAATAAAGTTTCTGAATATTAAATGGAAGTGTTATACACGATCACAAGAAGAATGCTATTACTTTCTTTCAGCAAAAAATAACAAGGTCTCCAAAATATGCTTCCAATAGAAGACTATAGCTTAAAGTCCCTTTTTTTTCTTGAGCCATGAGGGGCTATTTATAAGATATGAGATGACTTTCCACTTCCCTATAAATCTTGGACTTCCACCATGAATCTTCAAATTATAAGTGACTCTTGGACTTCAATCCATCTCTTCATTTTCTTTCATTTTTCTAATTACAAAAAATTTCATTTACAAAATTACATCCAAAATTATGAAAAAAAAATACATTCACATGAAAAGTTCTGTAATTTGTAGTTCTAGCACTTTGACATGTAACTCTTTCATAGAATACTCGTACCATGCCTTGTACTCAGGTACTATGTCCTTCGCCTTCTATGCTAGATCTAAATCATATCTTATTTTGGACTCTAAGGCTATGACAATATTGTCTTTAAATCTACTTATATCTTATTCTAGAGCATTTTCAATTTGGTTTGCAACTTGGATGGCTCTGCAACATATTCAAGAATTGCTTCCTTGGTCACCTTTAGGTCTTCTTGAACATTAGCATTATTTAAGACATCCAATCCTTCTCGTAGATCTCGTTTGATTTCTTTTCTTGGTTTCACTTATCCAAATACATTGAGGGAAGGTATCTTGTCTACTCGAACCAAGGCCTCTAATATTGGATGCAACTCAAGATATGATGATATAGTATTATTTACGCAGTTACGTAGATGATCATGGGATTGCATAAGTATTTTCATCTTCACTATGTATATCTCAACCTCTACCCTTCCCTTCTTATGAAATTTTTTTGGTGCATTGGAGTATTTGATGCTCCATTCTTGGATGAAATCTATGGCCATGTGAGAAAGTCTTAATATCGTCACTTTTTCCTGTAACTCCTTTTATATTTAAAGGTGTCATTATTGTATGTAGTATTATAATTTCCTCATATACTTGCTTCATCGTTTCTCCTAATTCCTTGAATTCTTCAAGAATGGATGGTTGTAAACCTTATCTACTAGATCTTGTAGTAGACATGCTTTGATTTTCTATAAGGAGTTGATCACTTTTTTATCTTGCATTAGCCAACTCTTTATTTAAACTTTCGACCTCGAAAGTGAGATAATAAATATTCTTCTTGGTAATTGTTGCGAAAGTCGTTCCTGCTAAAACTATTTCTTTTGGATTGGTTCTTGTGTATGTAACAATATCCCTTTTTGTATTAATGGATATTGGGTGATCTATCTCATTAAGAAATATTTTCTTTCTTTCTTGGCTAATTTTATGCTTGAATTGGTCGAAATTGAAATTGGAGATGTCTAAGATACTTTCTTCTCCTAGGGATGCGATACCCATTTCGCCAAGTGGGATATGTCCTCCTATGGGTGGCATTGGAGGCCCAATATTCAGATGAGCCACAACTAGTTTAACTTCCACATTCTTTAATATGATCTCCTTTACTTTCTTGTCAACTAGATCATTAACAATCATCTCTTCCTCTATTTTTTTTTCCATTTCTTACTCCTCTTTTCTCTTTATTTTCTCTTCTTCAAGTTTTTTCCTTTTTAGTTCTTCTTCTTCTTCTTATTGCTTCTTGAGAGCTTATTCTTCCTTTTTATTTCTCACTACTTCTTTCTTACTTTTCAAGGATTCTTACTTTTGATTTTCCTACTCCTCGTTTTGCCTTGCTTCCTCTTCTAGTTGTTTCATTTGTGCCTTTGTATACTATTTTGTCTTCCTCTCCTCTTTTTCTAGGATTCTTGGCATCCCTATCGGCTTTGAGATTCTTATTTCTCTCTTTTGTAGCATCTTTCTCTTGCTTTCTTTTCAATTTAGTGTTTTCTCGAATATTCATTTCCCCTTGTTCTCCCCCTCCTTGCTCCTCTAGGACATTTTTTTACCTTTTTTCAGGCTTTCTTCTTTACTCATCCAAGTGTATATTGGTGGCCACCTACCTATTCCACCTATACCTTCAGTCGGTTTCATTAGTTTCCTTGATTATAGAAACATTTAATATTTTGGCATTTTTTTGGGTCTTGAACTTCGGGAGTTGTTTTGACCCCATAAACGATGTTTTTTTAGGTCTGTTGCAAGTCTGTAGCTAGATAGTGACAAGGCCTGTCATAAATTTTGTAATAATCAGAGAATAAGGTATCATACGTGCCAAACTGAGATCATATTACCAAGCTACAACCCCGAGAGTTGGCTGCCCAACTAACCCCAACGGGGCCCACAAAATCTTGGCATTCCATCTCCTAGGGCTAGGTTTTTGGTTGTTTAGGGTTTCCCTTTGTTGTTTAATAATAAAAAGGACCTTGAGCCTCATTGTAACACAGTCCAAAGGCATGTGGTTGCCACATCTATTCTTAGAGATAAGCTACCATCGCCCAATCTAGTTTACTTCTATTCTGTATGTAAGCATATTTCAATTTTTTGATGCTAATGTTTATATTTGTGTTATGTTGCATTCCTACATAAGTCCAGATCAGTTGTATCACAGTGTTATGTTATTTATATGTTTTTCTTTCCATTTCCCCAATGAGGTTAGGGTATAAGGAGTTAGGGCTCGAACTGGTTGTACCTTCGTAAGATTAGCCTCGCAAACCCCGATGACCTCCCATGGTGGAATAAAATAAATATGAGGGAGAAGGCTATCCTTTCAAAATATTTCTCGAAGAATCCCTCGAGTGGCAAAAGAACACAATGATGGATAAATTTTCCCAGATCCTTTGGTGGCTACCCATAGGCAACGCATATTCATCCAAAAACCACTCTAGAGACGCTGCTCCCTTTAAGGTACAAGTTAACTTTGACATTCCCATATTTGAAGGAAAAATAGATGCATACGCCACAGATAGATGGTTAAATTTGATGGAAGGATATTTTTCGGTTCATGATTTTTCCAATCAAGAAAATATTACTTTTGCACTCCTCAAAACCGCCCTCCATGTCAAGGGTTGGTGGGAAACCTACTATGAACAGAAGGATGAGAGAGAACCCTCACTGCTTTTAGCCGCACCCCCTTGGAATTATTTCTAAGACACCATTAAGGAAAAATATTACCCTATCAGGAGCTATGAAGATAAATACATAAAGTTGACCATACTATGGAAGGGAAGGGACCAAGATGTGCTAGATTTCATAAATATTTTTCATACCCATCGCATGAAGTTGGGTATCAAGGAGTCTAAGTGGAATTTGGTACTCAAGTACCACAGTTGTCTCCAGAAATAAACATAGGATGAGATGGAGTTCTTGGACATATCCTCACTTAGAATTTCCTATCAATACATTGTCAAGATCGAGCATAAATTTAAACAGAAGAAGTGAGACTTTGGATCTGTGAATCTAAAGCAAAGAAAATGTGCCCCCAAACCACAAAACACAGGACAAAACCAAGGCGAGGTGACCTAGGACAACTCGTCAAATCTGCAAGAAAATAAAAACACCACGAAGATAAAGAAGGACACAGGAAAATGGTGTGAGTTCCATAAGAGCTCCACTCACCGCAGGCAAAGAAAAACACCACGAAGACAAATAAGGATACATGAAAATTGTGTGATTTCCATAAGAGCCTCACTCACAACACAAGTGATTTTTGAGCCAAGAAATCACTGGTGGTCGAGCTAAATGCTTTTGAATAAGATGTATGTTTTGAATTTGAGTCATAACCCGATAAGGGGAATGACAAAGGGAATAAGATTATTAATGCGGAGCCAAGTGCCACTTTTTCCACCACCAATATCCAAAATATTGAGCCCAAATATTCAGATGAGGGGAAGCATATCTTCCACTCACAGATGTGGGTGAAGGGTTCTCCACTATATTTCATTTTTGAAAACAAGAGCCAAAATAACCTCATTTTAGCAGAGTTCATGAAGCAGTTGGGCTTACTGACCACACCACACCTGCCAGCGTACACCATCATGTGGCTTCACCAAGGACGAGATCTCCTTGTCATCTAGTAATGCCTCCCTCTCTACAACACGATGCAGGAGCATCATGGTTCCAAAATTTTGTACATTTAGTAGAATCTAGGGGGTCTTGTTTTTTTTAAAAGAGTGGTTTTCCTAAGTATTTAATTAATGAACTTTTCAATATTTTGAGTGATTTAGGTGAGACATTTCGAATAAGATTTAATTAAATATTGAGAGGCATATTTTTAAATGTTATAGAATGTAGGAGAACATGAGTGATTGATGAGTGATTAATGAGTGATTGGTGTGGATTGAGATATTCTGAAATATTGTAAATCTTAGATTAGAAAATAGTTCATAATTTATGGAGGATCCTTAGGATTTAGTTGAATGTTGAGATCCTCATGGGATAAAGAGGATATTTTAGGAACTAATTGAGGACTTAGAGGATTTTTAAGTTTTGTTGAGAAACCTATGGATCTAAACCAAAATTGGTTACAAAACCTTTTGTATAAATTTGTAAAGCCTCAAAGGCACAAACAGTAGAAAAAATATCAACATTCTTAGATAGGAGGTTTGATTGTAAGCCTATGAGCATAGAGAGAAAGAAAGAGAAAAGGGCCAAGTAAAAGCAGATCAAGCCAAAGCTAGATTGTAAAATAGGTTTTTATTTGTATCTATACATCTGTTTAATGAATGAGGAAATTGAATTCATTGTGAATGTGTGTGTTATTCCTTTTACATGCTAAGTGATCTGTAACTATGAATTTATGGTTCTGTGTGATAAACCATGATGAATGAATTCAAATGGAATGTTTAAAGTCTTTCTGAGTGATAAAAGACTTATGGATGGGTAGAATCTGTGTGATTCCAGTTGAGAATAAATATATGCATGTATAGGTCGAGTAAAGAGAAAATCACGAAGTCTGGAAGAAGTGGAATAATAGAGAGAGTGTTTTTTATTCAAGTTTGAAATGGTGGTAAAGAAATAGAGGAAACGCTCAATAGAGATTCACATTGGAGAAAGTTGAATGAGAAAAGGAAGAGTAGCGTAGAGGGGGTTGTATTGCAGAACAATAAAGCAGCATAAAGCAGAGAAATAAAAAAAGGTATAGAACACTTAGAGATTTCCAGAGAGATGAATGGATGGTCAATATTAGATCAGAGGTAAAAGAGGAACATATCAATGGTGGATAGCGAGTCATGAATTCGCACTTCGCAAAAGATAACAGATAGCGCGAAGGATTTCGTAAGGTAAGAAGGATAACATGCGATGTGGTAAAGTCTGGAAGTTGCGATGCGATGTGACGTGTTAGTACCAAGCAATAGCACACTTCATAGGAATTAAGGTTTAGCATTAAAGAGTTTTCAAGGAAAATGGTTTTGATTGCGATGCGAAGTGGAAAGGACGAAAGTTGCCATGTGACGGAAGGAGTCACGTGTCATAACGATGCATAGGCGCTCATCATTGATCCTAGAGTTTAGAGTTATATGGTAAAGTGTTTAAACTTGCGATCAAGCGATTGCGATGAAGGTATGGTGGACCCTATATTAGGATGTTTTGCATATATATAAAAAGGTTTGGGTTTACGTGAGCTCTGGTTTAAAGGTATGCGATGTTGATTGAATAAAGTATGTATGTATGAAATATATTTAATATGCCTCGCGTGTATAAAAGAGTATGTGGGCCATAACCCACAGGTCTGAAGTAATTGTATAATGTGAAGCCATGCATGAAATAAGGTAATGTGAAGGGGTGACAATGCATAAAGGTAAATGCTATAATATTGAGTTATCAATCATGGTTAAAAATTTTGCATGCATTTGATTAAAACTAATAAGGAGGTCAAGTTAAGAGGAGTACATGTGGGGTTAATTCTGCTAACCTTGTATTTGTGCATTGATTGATTAATGGAAACCATATGGTTGCAACACAACATCAAGCCCTTCACAAATGAGGTATTATGTGATGTCGCTCCTATTGAAGTTTGTGATGTATTATTATTCCAACCATACCTGTGGAAGTTTCATGGTATTATGAGTCTAGGCCTCACACTGTTATTACTACTTTGGGAAATAATTTATATAGGATACCAGAGGTAGCACTTCCTGCCACCATATCTTTGATCTCTGTGAAGCAATGCAGTAAGATCATTTCCCAAACCGAGAAAAATTTGTTCCTTATGATTTTCCCTCAGGGAAAGAGGAAGGTTGTGGCTACATCCATGGCCTCCAAATAAGGCTCCTCCACATGACAATGACAAATGGATAAGGTTGTGGAGGAGTACAAGGACATATTCACGTCACCCACAGGGGTACCCCTACACTGTACGGTCAAGCACTCCATCGATCTGACCCCAGGTGTGCCGCTTCCTAATAAACTAATATATCGATGCTATATTTCTTAGAACGATGAAATTAAGAGAAATATTCAAGATTTTTTGTAGAAAGGGCACATCCAGCCAATTTCGTTACCCTATGGGAGCCCTATCATGTTGGTACAAAAGAAGGACGAGACCTAGAGAATCTGTATTAACTATCAGACACTGAATAATATCACTGTCTAGAATAGGTATCCAATCCCACAGATTGATGACCTTCTAGACTAGCTAAAGGGGGGTCAAAAATTTCAGCAAGATTGACTTGAAGTTCGGCTATCACCATGTACCAATCGAAGCCTCCGATGTGTGGAATATTTCCTTCAAATCCAAGGAGGGCCTTTTCAAATGGTTGGTCATGCCTTTAGGGTTTATGAATTCCCATGTAACCTTCATGAGGTTGATGGAAGACATGTTGCGGCCCTTCACAAACTCATTCGTGGTGTTTATTTGGGAGACATCCTGATATTCTGTAGAAATTCCTTATCGATTCAAACTAATAATTTTAATTTACTAAAATAATAGAATTGAATCTACTTTTCGGAATCAAATTCACAATGGAGAAGCAATATAAAAAACATGTGACATGAATAAATTGAAACAAATAAAATGAGGATATATCTAGGGGAAATAAACTGCTCAATCCTCTTCCTACCTATTTTCATTAATCAGAAAATAGATAAGAAATACAATTCTTGTTTAATCATGAACAATCTTTGCACAAGTATAATCTATTTCACTACCTCACAAGCTCACTCTAGCCAATACTTAACTAATTTTACTGTTTTCTAAGTCCCTATTTCCCTGCACTATTTCCTTGGGAATTATCCCCCTATTAATTAGGAAATTCTCCATCCAGAACTATGCAATCCCTATAGGTCATTTTTTGACTGCATGCGCCACCTGTACAACTTAGATAATTATACAACTCATAGTACACTTCCCTTGAACTCCAATATCAAATGGGTAAATCATAGTACATGCATGCATGATTTAACTATGGATGATTTATCATTTAAGTAGTTGATCACTAAGTACACACCCCACTACTTTACCTCCCACTAGTTCCTCCAACAGTTGGAACTAGTTTCAATGACTTTAACTTAGTTTAACTGAATTAAATTATTACAAATCAAATTAAACTCAACCTAGGCTCCTAAAATTTAGGAATAAATCTACATGCCCCAAGTTAGTCCCTCAAATCGAATTAAATGAGACAATTAATTCAAATTAACTTAGTTAACACATTATTGTTATCTTGTGATGTGGAATTACAATTTTCTCATAATTTAATTTAAGGGAAAATTAAATCAGGATTTCTTGTTGCCATTTTTCAACACTCCCTCTCAAAAAGAAATGGATCATGGCATGTATGTTTTTATATTCAGTAACATAATGTTATTGAGAACTTATGGAAACCTATGTATTTTGTTCGAAGAGCTCGATACTCCAATCTTGCCTCTATGGAATTCAAATTTTCCTCTTGACAATGCCTTTGTCAAAATATCTGCATCCTGTTCTTCTATAGGAATGTATTCCAACAACATAATACGCCTCTGCACAAAATCTTGTA
Source organism: Pinus albicaulis (assembly GCA_034641835.2). Classification (NCBI taxonomy): domain Eukaryota; kingdom Viridiplantae; phylum Streptophyta; class Pinopsida; order Pinales; family Pinaceae; genus Pinus; species Pinus albicaulis. The sequence goes on from CM076577.1 coordinate 891,743,238, forward strand.
GACGATGATACCAGATGTTGATATGCTTGGATCAACCATGAAAAAATGGATTTTCAGATAGATTGATACAACTTTGATTTTCATAGTAAATCATAGTGGGATCCATCATCTAACCAAATGAACCAACAAGACTCTTCCTCACCTATATATATTCACAAGATGATTTACTAGAATCCAATTACTTTTCTTTCTCTAAAATGAGTGAAACTGATCTCTGCTTCCTGTTGTACCAAGAAATTGGTGCTGAGCCAAAACTAAAGACTCATCCTGGAGTGATCTTCCGATCTGATGGAATACCTGCCCAATCTGCATATGTGAAGCCTTGAAATTTTACTCCCTATGTCTGTATGTACCAAAGACCATAATGATTAGTGCCTTCAATGTATATCAACACAGCTTTGGTCGCCTTACAATATAATTTGGTTGGCTTAACCATTTCTTGACTAATTTGGTTAACTGCATAACACGTTTTTGGTCATGTGTTCACCAAATACATGAGTTAACGAAAAAGCTGCATGTACATAGTGGCCTCCACTTCCTCACCTAAAGTGGCATTATATTTCCTCCAACTACTAGCTAGAGGAGTGTCCATAGGTTTGCTACTCTCCATGTGGAACTTCTTGAGTATCTCATTGACATACTTTCCCTGAGAGACAAACAATTCCCCATCTCCTTGCCATACTTCCAAACCAAGGAAATAATGCATGAGTCTCATTTCCTTCATCTCGAATTCTCTTGTAAGATCCTCTTTGCAAGATTTGATCAACTTTTCATCACTGGTTAAAATTGAATCATCGATATACAATACTATAATAAAAAATTTACCTTCAACCACAATATGTTAAAGGTTTGCATCTACTTCACTTTTGGTGAAGCCCAACCTGGTGAAATAGATGTCGATCCTAGTGTAGCAAGCATGGGGTGCTTATTTAAATCCATAAAATGCTTGCTTGATTTGACACATATGCAACTCTCTATGGAAGGTATCAAATCCTTCAAGTTGTTGAATGTACACCTCCTTCTCAATCACTCCATTGAGGAATGTTGTCCTCATATCCATTTTATGGATCTTCCATCCCATCTGCACTACAAGTGCTATAATTGATATGATATAATATTACCTTACTACTAGAGAAAAGGTCTCCTCATAATCAATTCCCTCCACCTAAGATAACCCCTTGGTTACAAATATGGACCTGTTTTTCTCAATGCTTCCATATATTGCTTGCTTCATCTTGTAGATCCATATCAAACCTACCACCAACTTCTTCTCTGGTCTTCGGACCACTTCCCAAAGTCCTTTTATAACTATGGAATCATGTTCCTCTACCATGGTATCAACCCACACTAGATTTTACTGATGCTTCCTCAAATGAGGATGGTTTTGTCTCAACTAGCTCACTCATCAAAGCCACGTACTGAGTGTATCGATATAGTGACATCCTCTTCCTTCATTGTGATGTGGGTGCTCTGCCATTCTCTATAGCATCATGCAATAATTTTTCAGCTTCCCTAGTGCAGTTCCTTCCATCTATTGATGTCTTTGCATGAATTGGTGCTTCCATTCTCTGCTCCTCTGCTTGTGGTTTCTACACAACATCTTTAGGTTCTTCCTTTGGAGAAAAAATATCCTCATCTGCATGCAACTGAAGCTCCCTCTCAAGGGAACATCTCATGGCATTCTCTTCATCGAAACTCACATCTCTACAAACAATTTTCATCTTGTGATATGGAAGGTACACCTAATAGTTGTGAGGTGTATCAGTGTACCCCAAAAATATGCCCAACTATGTTTTCGACTCTATATTTTTCCTTACATCCTTGAAAACATGAAAGTAAACTGATGAACCAAAGATCTTGAAGTGTGATACATCTAGTTTCTTCCATGAAAAAGCTCCTTCTGGTGTACTCATCCTGAGAATTCAATGAAGACTCATGTTGTTGGGCGACAAGAGGGTCGTTAATTAATTGCGTTGTAGTACTTGCCCAATCGGTTAATTGTCAATCCGAGGATCGCAGACTTGCGAAATATCTATAGGAATGAAGTGTGATTAAGCTAATATAAATTTCTTGATTGAAAGTAAAATAGCATGAAATAATTTAACTAAGAAAGCAAAAAATTGCATAAGTAAAACAACATATGAAGAGAAACGAGACAATATCTATGAGCTAACAATAACAGTGGAAGAATCATATCACATTATGAAAATTTGAAAGCATAACAATGAAAGATTACATAATCATTATTCTTATCATAATTGACTCCCTAATAATCATTACTTAATTACCACTAATAATGACTTCCTCTCCTTTTACCTAATCTCAACTTAAGAATCGACCTCCTCATGAAGAGAGAGCACTCTCTTTTATACATGAATTTCCTTTGAAAAGGAGATAAGCATCTCATAATTACAGATCCACTATTCTCTCAACCATTTTCCCACTATTACAAAATATGATCCCTTTAAATCCTCACAGATATCTCTCATAAATATGTAGATAAGATATGTTACCTAAATCTCCATGATTTTATCCTTGGAATAAGCTTTTAATATTTATCTCCTTGAAATGGTGGAGGAGATATTCGAGAAGTATTTTGAATTAATCCTTCACATATTCCTATAAATCACGAAGCTCATCCATACTTGAGATATTAATGAAAAGCATATTAATTTTCTAATAATTAATCATTAATTCACTTATAATACTAAAATGAATAAAGTGGAAAAGAATAAGGGAATACCCAAGTATATTTATGGAAATGATATGATGAAAGGTTAATGGGATGATGAAATGTAAGGAGAAAGTGGATGAATTGCGACATTTCTGAGTCTCAAAATACTCGCCAACTGAACTTGTTGCATGTCCCCATGCAACCATGCATGGATCTCCTTAAGAAATTTTTGCATTCGATGTGTGGCTTTGAATAATGATGTTTTTCTCATAGGGGATGTTTCCAGGATGTAAAATACACTAGCAACAACTCAGCTGACATTTCTTATGGTTGGTTCTTGTGTGACAACCATGAATATAAATAATGTTGGTTTTTGAGTAAAAAACATCCATTTAATTTTTATTCTGGTTGTAATAATTTTAACCATACATTCACTGGAAATGATAAGCAATTAATGTGAATAAGAAAGCATTTTTTTATATGTATGAATCATGCCAACATGTGTATCAATGTGTATGCAACAAAGTACCGTTTGGAAAAGAAATGTTAGTGAATGGGAAAAAATGGAATGATGAGATGGTAATGGATGAAAAAAAAGAGTGATAAGATGGTAATAAATATCTCTACGAACAATTTTCATCTTGTGATATGGAAGGTACACCTGATATTTTTGAGGTGTATCAGTGTACCCCAAAAATATGCCCAACTCTATTGTCGACTCTAGATTTTTCCTTACATCCTTGGAAACATGAAAGTAAACTGATGAACCAAAGATCCTGAAGTGTGACACAACTAGTTTCTTCCATGAAAAAGCTCCTCCTAGTGTACTCATCCTGAGAATTCGATGAAGACTCCTGTTATGCACATATACTGTTGTATTGCTTGCTTCATCCCACAAGTGCAACAGTAAGCCCTGATCACGCAACATCTCTTGTGCAACTCCCACAATACTTATGTTCTTCCTTTCATCAAATCCATTATGTTGTAGTTTATGGGGTGTTATTAAATCCCATATAATTCCTTGTTTTTCACATAAGTTCTTGAAACCATTCGAAACATATTCTCCACCATTATCACTCCTGCGAGCCTTCACTTTCCTGCAAGTGTCTTTCTGAATAAGTTCTTTAAATTCACAAATTTTTGAGAATGTTTGGTCTTTCTTCTGCATGAAGAATATCCAGCACTTACGTGAGAAATGATATACACATATAACATAATACTTTTGATTGGTTGTGGAGGTTGTCGAGAAAGGTCCACAAACATTTGAATGAACTCTTTCAAGGATCACTTGTGCTTGACTGTCATTATCATGAAAAGTGGTTTAGATGTACTTCCCCAATGTACACCCTTTGCATGTATCTCTCTGCTGTAGTGCACCCTTGGGAAGTCCTGTATAAATCTATTGCATGATCTTTAAATCTCCATTGTGCAAATTTCCAAGTATCATATGCCATAATTCACTTATGTCTCGGCTTGGCACCTTCTCTGATTTCGTTCTCAAAGCAGGAAAACCTTCTACATCCAATTTGTAGAGTTTCTTCACCCGAACCCCGATCCGCTTCACTTATCCCATGGCGGTGTGACGAAGGAAATCACTTCCTTTTCTAAATATCACAACATAGCAACAATATTCCAACATAGAAATTGAAACTAAATTATTCTTCAGACCCATAACATACATGCCATCTTTTAATGTGATAGGAGAACCAAAATCCCTCTGAAAAGTAAAAGTACCAATGTGGGTCGCGTTATACCTTCCATCATCTTCCATATCAATGTGCATATGGATTTCCTTCTCCTCCAAATCACTGAAAATTTCTTTGTTTCCTGTAATATGGAATGAGGATCCACTATCCAAAAACCACACACTACCCATCATCGATGTCACCATGCATGCAATGATGGTGAAATCCAACTTGAATTTTAAAGCTCAAGCTTCACCTGCCTCTCCTCCTGAGGGATTCTTGTCAGCCTTTCTATGTGACACTTCATAGCATAGTGTCCCATCTCATGACAGTGAAAACATTTAATATTTGACAAGTACTTCTTCTTTCCCGCCTGACCAGAATCTCTTTTGGATTGGGATTTATTCCCTTTCCCTTTATTTTGCTTTCCATACAAGGAACATTTCTTCTCATATTCAACCTTGGATGAGGTCCCGTATTTTTTGTTCTGCCTAAACTCTTCATGTACCAAATATAACCATAATATTTCCCAATTTTCTATCTCCTCCCTCCCATTTACCGAATCTTGGTATTTGTTCTAGCTCATGGGAAGGTGTTGAAGTGATAGGATTACCAAATCATCTTCTACAACCGTAACACCAATACTCCAAAGTTTACCATGAAATTGTGTGAACCTACCGAGGTACTGTGGTATTGTGTCACCCTTCTACATTTTGATATTTCGAACCTGATATTTTAATGTCAAATTCCTATGGTCACTATTGTTTTGGACCAGTTCTATCAATGTCTTCCACATTATATATGGAGTTTCCTTCCCATGGAGATTTGAGACAATATGGTCTCGTACAACCTCCAATATGATCCTCCTCACCTTGGCGACACTCTTCTTCAAATCTACTAGATCATGGGCATCATCTGGTGCTATTTTTGGGACATCATTATCAATGAATTCCTTTAGCCCATCGTCTTCCATGACTACTTCCATCTGGTCCTTCCAAGAAATGTAATTCAAGCTACCCTCAAGGCTGTTAGGGTCCTATAATAATAGGATTCATAATTTTTGAATTGAATTTGATTAGTCTTGTAATATGTACATACTTTTCTTTCTGCAAATTGTTTTCCCGTATTAGAAAATAAAAAAGTAAAAAGGGTAAAAGTCCTAAAATAAAAATCAAAGGACTTAAGAGAAAAATATAAAAAATAATAGAAAAAATAGACCACAAACAAAAAAGAGATAAGAATAAGACATCAAAGTGTTGCAAGTCAAAATGACACTACTAGTTACTTTTCACTGCAAAATAAATGATTATATGGAGCTTGTTCAAAATGCCATAATCCATGATGAGTTAAATAGTTTAATCTTGACTTTTTCATGCTTTAAATTTCATGCTAATAGATAGAGAATAAAGATATTTTCAAAAAATTTAATATTGGCAGATCAATAGTCAGGTAGACAATAAATAAGGAGCTCAATAGTTTAATCTGAGCCCTTGGATGAAATAAGGTTAGAATTAGATAGTTTCTTGTTTTAAAAGAAAAAATGAATAAGGGTTTTGCAAGCTCGAATGGACCCATGCAAATAAAGGAAAAAATGGTAGAATAATATATGGGTATGAAGAAAGCAGTTTCACAACGAATGGATAAACATCATTTGGAAAATTACTAATTTCCCTCTTTACTATGTGTTCCAGTAATATACCCTTAAGTTATAAAGACTCGGAGAATTTCTCTAACTTTTGATGGGACCAGACCCATGTCTTAATGACTAATTGGCATGAAGGTATTGAAATTCCCTCATTGAAACTCTTCCCCTGCATAAAAAAACCCTTTTCCCTTAAACATTACTCATTTTACCCTAATAAACCCCTTTTCCTAACTTAAAAGACATTTTTAATTAGGAAAATTAAAAACCCCTTTAACTAATTCTCATTTCATTCAAAATACCCAAAAACGCATTAAAAACATTTTATCCTAAGTTTAAATATAAAAATATCATATTAGGACTTTTTAAAAAACAATTATCCCTTTATTATGTTTTAAATTAAACTTAGCTTAGTTTTATTAACACTTTAACTTATGTATTAGCTCCCTATTAACTTTTCCTCTCCCGTATTATATTAAATCCCTTTAAAATAATATCCCAAACCCATATTTTATGTTTTATCCTATGGTATATTTTCCCCACGTGATATTTTCCCCGCTCCCCTTAGGTTTAAACTATCCCTTTTATATATTAACCCGCCCAATGTTTACATTAAACATATAGCAATTTCATTTGTTAATATATAAACCCTACCCACCTATCATACTCAATATTTAAACCGTGTGTTAAAACATTATGTTTTAATATATAATTCCTCTCCTGCCACATAAAAAACTTCTGGGCCCCAGGCCCATTACCCCAACAGCGTCGTCGCTTAATCCTGACCATTCGCTTCTGTCCGTTAGATCCAACAGCGCATATCTCCCATCGTAAATCTCATAGTGCGATTGTTAACCAAAATAAAATTTGCGATAAAGGTTGTTTCAGCATCTTCTCTCTCCTCCACTTGTCGGCTTTGTATTGGATCGCATCCATTTCACAAATACCATTTACCACCTTTAACCCGTGTGAAAACCACTCAATGGTAATTCCCCCCACTTCCAAATTACCGATGATTTGAATTCACCAGCAGTTAATTCAATTACAGTTTAAACTCAAATTCATTATAAAAACAATTTAATGCGCGTATTTTAAGTTTTTTGTTCCCTTTCTGCTCATAAATCTCTCCAGAATGAGAATAATACGTTGTCGCCCCTATTTTAGTGCATAAACCAACATAATCCAACCAAATTCATTGTTGTGATCACTCAAAAGCCTCCATAATTCATTTAAAGGCCAGAACAAGCTTTTGAAAGCTTCCAACACACAACAAACCCTTTTCCACAACAAATTTCAAAATTTTACAGGTATTCTTCAAAAAGAGACCTATCCGTCCATCTGAAAGAAATTTAATGATAAATTGAAGCCTTTTAAAGCCTCTTTACTTAAGGAACAACCAGATTACCTCATAAATTCACCTTTGATGCAAACCCTGAATATTTCTCATTTTCTGAAGCTGTAATCTATTTTTAAAACAAATTCGAAGTGAATTTAGGCATTTGTAGACTTAAGCAGCCTCTGATATTTCCAAAGCCTATCTACAATACTCAGAAAACCCCTTTTTCATAAGCTTTGATGTTTTAGGATTGCTTCATCAGCATAAAATTACAGTAAACCCTTGATATCCTTTGTTGAGTCTATAAAGGTAAAAAACTTGGTTTTTGATATAGAATTGACAGTCTGAATCAGAGTAACCTAAATTATACCTTTTGTAGTCCAAGATAGAACCTCTGTTATACTTAAATTCCTTCTGTAAACAGTTTAATCTTACATAAGTGTGTTAAAAACCTAAAAAAAAAAAATTTAAAATCAAGAGATGTTAAATTGATAAAACAAACTTATCATTGGCATCCAAAAGAAAAATTGTAATTAATCCTCTACAACCTCCTATTGTAGATGTAGAACATACCCCATTGGCTAATGCAAACTAAAAAATCACATATCCTGTAACTGAATTTAACCTCCTTGAGCTCCACTGCTCGAGCCAAGAGAAATCCTTGGACCAAGTAGATGATGTGCTTATTTGGGAATCTAATTTTCCTAAGTATGTTGTTCCTCACACCCATCAATTCCCAGAAGCCATCAGATTGTGTCAAAATCATTATTCTCCAGATCAAAGAGCCATTGTGAATGCTGAAAAAGAAGTATTATTCACCATAACAGTTGAATCCATAACCTAGATGCTTCAGTTTCAGCCTGAGCCCAATGCAGTCCCTTTGTCCATTGAAGCCCTCACAAAGTTCTACTTGGATTTGGATTTTCCCAAAAGATTCCAAATCTTTCAAACATCCATGCCCTTCTATGTAGAAATCCCCAAGCTCAACCCTCCATATTCCTCTTCTAAATTCTTAGAAGGAACCAGACACATTATCTCTATGTTGTCTTTTATCCTTGGTTACATCACAGATGAACATACTTATGCATATTTACTTGGTTTTCTGTCCATTTTTATGCCTGGTCAGCCCCCTGCATTTATCTACATTTTTTTCTAAGTATATTGCTGATAGAATGAGTGCTCAAAATCAATGACTACAAAATCAATGAGTGCTCAAAAGCTCCAGAATACTTTGATAAATGTCAGGGATTAGCTTAAAGTTGAAAAAGCTTCTTCATAAGCCAAGGATACAAGAATCAAATCCTTGGAGGAGTTAGTAATTGAGATGGGTTATGATCTTGCTAATGTAAAAGCTACAGAGGAACTAATAAAAAAGAAGAATGTCGATATTGAAGCATTTATAAAATAGTTTAAATTACCTCCTACTTTGCATCCACAAGCCAAGGAGATTGTACAGGAATCCAATCAAAAGGATGAGATGATGAGTCTCATATTGCAGATGACAAGACAAATTAAAGAGATGGAGATTGAGATGGACAAAATAGTCCAAGAAAAAGAAGCTTCTAAAGCCCAAGAAATCCCTGCTACTGTAGTTCCTATGGTGACTACAGCAATGCCATCCACTCTAGTAGAAGAATTAGCTCCAAATGTTCCATTAGCTACAATAGTGCCTATAACTTCATCTACCACTTCTGCCACTGAATCTTCTACTACAACAGTCCATAAATCAGATGAGGCTAGCAAACTGATAAAGGCAATGGATGACATGTCCATACAAAACAATGAAATAAACAGGTTGAAGGAGAAAAATAAGAATCTGGAAGATGCCAAAAATCCTGCACAGATCAATGCCAAGACTGAAGAACAAAAGGATAAAAGGTTGAGTGAACAACTCAAGAAATTGGAAACACAGTTGACTTTGAAAGAACCCATGGCACATATTAAAAATAAATTATGGTCCAATATCATTGAATCAGTCAATGATACTTGGCCATCAATACAGGTGATTTATGAATAGAAGGATTTACTGAAAGCAGCAAGAAAATAAATACAAATGACCAAAGATGAGCTAGGTACCAAACCTGAAGAAGCATTGGAAATTATTAAATTCTCAATTCCAAAAAAAAGTGAGAATTAGTTGAAATTGGAATAATAGATAGGACATAAACCATACTTGAGGTAAGACAAGTAATTTCCAAGAAGAACTTGATGAAACAGTTGGAAGTAAAATGCCAAAACACAGATATAACAATTACAAGATTCATGGTAAAATTTGACATTTTGAGGCAAAAAGGGCTTCCAAATATTCTAGTAATCAATGATAAATTGATGAAACAAGAAGATTATAACAAAAAGATAAGGTAATTTTCCAAAGAAAAGGTAAAAAAATCAAATTGGAAAGGGATACCAACAGGGAAAAAATTTCACAAGAGTATTGAAAATTTGTTTTACTTGCAGCATGAAGTAAGACACCTTTTTGTGGTCAAACCAACATTTGTAAGATACACTGAAGTTGATGAAAACTTCAGAAAAATAAAGAATATCAAAGTGCCAAAAGCTGAGTTCTGGGAAAAATTTACAGATTTGCTGTAAAATCTAATTGCAGTGAGGAAGATCAAAGAAAAGATAAAAATAGAGTTGTTTTTTTACTGCAACAGTAAAATAGATTTTAATAGTGAGACAGTTTTATCAGCAATCAAAGAGTATCAGTTAAAAAAGTGTATCAGATGAAAGGTAAAGATCAAAACAGATTGAAAATCAAACTGCCAGCATGAGGGACACCTCATTTGCCCAGTTGCAGCCCAAATCCAAACAGAAAGCTATTTAATTTCAATCAATAGGATAGCTAGCAATTAGTTATGCAGTTGTCACTATCTTCTTGCAAGAAGATATTTTATTTTCCAAGAAAAATTCCTAAGATTGTTCTAGGATATTTTGTACTAATTTTTGTATAAATACTTCATCATTTGAAATATTAGGTGTGGATTAATTGCTGAAGATTTCTGTAGTCATATTTTCTGAACCGAAAGGGTTTTTTGTATCAATTTCAAGTCATCAGACTGGATCAAAGGAAATAAAGCATCATGTTATAGGATTCATGTGTTGGGCCATTTAAGTGAAGTATTTTCTCATGTTATTTGTCAATTTTCTAATGTTTTCCATCCATTCATGAATATGTTCTAAATTTTAATGTGAAATCAGGATTTGTTATCTCAAAATTCGTTAAAAGCACTCTGTTATTGACTGATTTTTATTTAAATGTTTTATGTTGATATCTAGACCAGGGAACCATTAATTTCTCCCTGCTTTCAATTGACCTCCACCTTTTCACTCCTTATCCGGATTAAAGAATCCTTAATTTATCTTTATCCCTATTAAAATCATTTCACCATCAGTCTTTGAAGATTTAAAGTGACTCTGTTATCTAGCCCTGTGAAAATTTTACTTTAGACCTTGATCCTGATCTGTGTTCTTGACACATTGACTCCATCTGCCCAATGGAAAACAGATCTATAGCTATCCATCTCAGTAAGTTAATTTCCCTCCAAAACAAATCAAAACCCCAAAACCAATTTCCCCTATATAAATAGCCTAAAATAAAATATAAAAACAAAGTTAAATATTATAGAGAGAGCCCTCTCTGAGCATTAGGAAGGCTATATCCTAAAGCTTAAAAGTGGGTTTGTGGTTACCTCTAATATTCTTTAAACTATAATAAAAAATCTCACAACTTTGAGAATTATTAGAGTGATAACATATTGGTGACCCCACTGGGGAACTAACCAATCCTCAATTTTAAAATAGATCTTAAAGGAAATTTTTTCATTATCTTTTCACCTTAAGACTATTTTAATAAGTTGTGAGTATATTTTCATAAAAAAATGTAATTTTGGCTTCCAGAAGAGTCTACTATACCATGTCAAATCCAAATCCACAACCTGCTATCATAGTAGATAACCCTGACTAAATTGGAAAGAAAAATAAAAGAGTAGAGAATTTAGGTAATAAGATTCCATTAGTCAAAGCAAATTCTCTTCCAAAACATCTATTAAGTTTACAAGACATAGAATTTGATTTAAATTTTGAAAAATCTTTATTCAGAACCAAATCAGAAAGTGATTTACATAGCACTGTGATAGATCCTGATTTTATTTCATGTATTGAAACTAAGAAGGAAACTATCTTAGTAGATTCTGAGGAAAATATTTTTGAATTTTATGATAAGATTTATGCAATAACTGCTACTTTGATTAAAGAAATAGATGAAGCTTATTTACAACATTCAGTTTAATTGAGTGCTTTATCAGCCTATACCCCTAAGACTTCTAACACTCATTTAGATACCAACCTTATAGAATCTGTAGGTTCATATCTATTCACTCCCACTTCATCCATTATTTCCACCACACTTCATTCCACATATTCATTTTTTCCAAAGCAACCATTTTAGCCAAGAATATTATTCCCATCCTCCACCACCTCAAGTCCATCCACTAGTTTTTCTTCTACTTTTTTCAATACATCATTCTCATTCCCAAGCACTTCTTCATATATCCCAACTTCATCTTCAGGAATCTCAACCACACTTTCCAGTACATCTTCTTATATTCCAATCTCATCTGCAATTTCTTTAACTACATTAGCAAGTACTTTAACTACATCAACAAGTACTTCTATTTCTTCACCAAGTACATCCAACTTACCCTCTAGCCAAGCTAAAATTCAAGCCATGTCTGCAAGATATGCTCCCTTGGTTCTACCAGCACAGTTACATGACATGCCCCAGGATTATCAAAGAAAAATACCTCAATTTGATGCAACTACTCATTACACTACCCAACAACATGTTAATAAGATGACAAACTATTTTGAACTTCATGAAATAGATGATGTTGATGTCCAAATAAGACTTTTTGCCCAAACTTTAACTGGTGAGGTTAAAAAACGGTTTAAAGGTTTAAATGATGTTAGTATTTCTGATTTAGCAGTTTTTCATAGGTTATTTATTAATAGATGGGAAAAGAAGAAAAATCCACTACAAATCTTATCTAAATTTGAAAATATAAAAAGAGCACTAAATGAAACAATTCAAGGTTATTGTACTAGATATAACAGTATTTATAATGCAATTCCTACTAATCTTAAACCTCCTCCAGACTCTCTACTTATCAAATTCCCTGATGGATTTGATACTGATATAGCCTATCAACTAAGAGAGAGAAGTAGAGAGACTAGAGAGAAGATGCAAAGTAATGTTGTTAGTGCAGAGGCAAACCTGTTAGCAAAGAAAGCTAAATTAAGGAATGAAAGGAGAGTAACAATAAAATAAGAGACATCTACTTCAGATTTAAAAATAGATCAATTAGCAAAAACATTAGAGAGAATTATGGATAGATTATATAATATGGAAAGGAAGCCACAGTGGGATAACCAACAACAAGGATCTCAGATTAGAAATCCCAATTTCAGGAAAAACACCAACACTGGAAAAGTAGAGAATCAACACCTGAACAAACAATAAGACCACCTTTCCAAGAGAAATATCTTGAAAGTTCTCATTAAAATGAAGATGATGAAGACATCATAAATATAATGGGAATCAATGATGATAACACTATTTTTCTTACACAAGAAGATCGGGAGTTATATGAGTTACAACAACTGCAATTAGATTATGGTGAGTCTTTTGATTACAAGCAAGGTTATGAGTTTGCTATCAGTGAAGTACATAAGCAATATAACCTTAGGAGCAAGAAAAATATAGAGCCTTCTACTAAGAATCTGTCCAAAGACAAAAATAGAAAACAGTGGAGGCTCCTACCACTAAAGTTCTGCAAACTCTCCTAAGGGAAACCAAGCAAAACTCTAGTTCAACTCAGAAAGTTTGAAGCCCCAAAATTTCACCTAGTCCTAAAATTGTGTATATCACAGATGATGTTGTCCCAACATCAACATATTCAAAAAAATTTGCTGCTACCAAGACTACTAATTCTTCTAAAACAACAATCTTAGACTCCAAAACACCTACTACTGATACAAAATCAGCTGATCCAAAAGTTGCCACTGCTAAAGCAACTACTGAAAATACAAAATCTGTAAAAACATCTATTGTTTCTCAAACTTTCCCTGAAAATAAAACTAAAAACAGTAAGACATTAGAAACACAAATAAAGAATGAGAAAACAATTGTAGAAAAAGAAGATAAACCTACTCAAACTACAGTTACAAAAGAAGAGATAATTCAGCTAGGAAAATCAGAAGCTCCATTTAATATTCAAGCTAAAATTGCCAAATTAAAGATACAAATTCCTTTGACAGAATTGGTAAACCATGACCTATAAAAAACACCTATAACTGAAACTTTAAATACGAATGATGGAGAGGATTCAATAAATCTAAGTGATGATCAACCAGAATTAATATTTCGTCCTGATGTTAATGGGAAACACCAAGATGGAGCAATTCCACATTTCTACATTAGCTTAACTGCTCATGATCAATTTTTACATAATGCAATGCTAGATTCAGGGGCTTCACACAATTTGATGCCAAAAGAAATAATGGAAACCCTGAATTTAGACATCACTAGACCTTACAAAGATCTCTTCTTATTTGATTCTAGCAAAGTGAAATGTTCAGGTTTGATAAAAGATTTATGTGTTAATTTAGTTCAATATCATGGAAAACGCATAGTCATGGACATTGTAGTAGCTGGAATACCTCCCAAGTATGGAATGCTCTTATCTCGCTCATGGGGAGCTAAATTGCAGGGATCTCTACAACTTGATATGTCTTATGCAACAATATCAGTTTTTCGCCAACCAAAGAAACTTTACAGAGAAACATTGATGAAGTATATGGTGAGTAGTGTAGAAAGACCAAGAAATTATCCTATATACTATACACCTACTAACATGGATTCATTCATTTTATGCAACTCTAAAGCTGAAATTGAAAACAATACTAAACTAAAAGAGAAGAACAAAGCACCAGCTAGTGAAAATATTTTCCATGAATCATTATGGCACATATATTTTGATGGATCAGTTAATAAATTAGGAGCAAGAGTAGGAGTTTGGATACATAATATGGAAAACAATCATGCAAAAGGTCATGCTTTTAGACTAAATTTTAAATGTACAAACAACGTGGATGAATATGAAGCTCTTATTTTAGGACTGCAGATTGTTATGAATTTAGGAGGTAAAAGAGTGTCAATTATGGGAGACTCAGAGTTAATTGTGAAACAGATAACTAGAGAATATTCTGTTTATAATCCAAGATTAAGTCAATATAGAGATATTTTTTTAGATTTTATTAAGGAACTGCTGGAATGTGGTTTTTCTACAATCCCAAGAAAACAGAACATACAGACCCATTGTTTAGAAACTTTTGCTAGTACCTCTAATCTACCATTTCAACCAAATCATAAATACACTGCAAAAGTTAAACACAGGCCTACAATTCCAGACAATCTTAAATATTGGCAAATTTTTTCACAAGATGAACAGATTTGTCATATCATGAACAATGAAGGAGAATTTCAGGGTTGTCATATAGACACAGATTGCATAGTAGATCAGAACTTAGATAGTGAGATTGATTTGAATAATATAGATGTAAATAATTTATATTTTTCTAAACCTACTAAATTTAGTCAATTATACATATAATTTAGAAAAAGTAGAAATTGAAGAGTTAACAAATGGTGAATCTGATATTTTAAACCTCAAAGACAACTTTTTACCAAAAGGATTAGCCCCTTTAGAAGATATGTTTGACTCTAATGATATTGCAAGAAAACCTAAGATGGAGCCATTAAGATCTGATATCTTAGAATGTAATATAGGTATAGAACTAAAACCTAAGATGATTAAACTTTCAAAAGCTTTACCTCATGAAGAAAAAGAAAAATATATAGCTCTGTTTAAATAATTTCAGGATGTATTCACCTGGAGTTATGAGGACTTAAAATCCTATGACACTAGCGTAATACAACATAAAATACCCATAAAAGAAGATAAAAAACCCTTCAAACAGAAGCTTAGAAGGATCAATACTGTTTTGATGCCTTTAATTGAGAAAGAGGTAAAAAGAATGTATGATTCCCAAATAATTGCACCAATCAGATATTCTGATTGCGTTTCTAATCTAGTTTCCACTAGGAAAAAGACATGAGAAATCAGACTGTGTGTTCATTTCATAATTTAAATAAAGTGTTCTTAAAAGACAACTACCCTCTCCCTAATATGAATCAAATTGTACAAAGGGTGGTTGGTTCTTCTAGAATTTCATTGTTAGATGGATTCTCTAGATATAACCAGATTCTAGTTCAACTAGAAGACCAACCTAAAACTGTTTTTACTACTCCATGGGGCACTTTCATGTATGTGAAAATTCCTTTTGGGTTAATGAATGCAGGAGCCACTTTTCAAAGACCTATGGATATAGCCTTTGAAAAAGAAATTCATGAATTCCTTGTGATTTATTTAGATGACATCACTATATTTTTAAAGACTGATAATGAACATTTAGACCATCTCAGACAAGTATTTCTCAAATGCAGGAAATTTGGCATCTCTCTCAATCGTAAGAAGACTTTATTTGGATTGGAAGAAGGTAAATTACTAGGACATATTATATCTAAAGAGGGAATTAGGATAGACCCAGTAAGAATAGAGGCCATTCTACACATTAATCCTCTAAGGAACATTAAAGAATTACAAGCTCTCTTAGGTAAAATTAACTTTCTTAGAAGACTCATCTCAAATCTAGCTAAAATAATAAGAGAACTTAACAATATGTTGAAAAAAGACTCAGTACTTAAATGGACTGTTGAGGCAGAGTAATAATTTGAATATATTAAACAAGCCTTAACAAAAACACCAATCCTTATAAGTCCTGACTTTAAAAAATATTTCATTATTTTCTCCTTTACTTCAGAACACACTATTGCTACAGTTTTTCTACAGAAAAATGACCAGGGCTATGAGCAACCCATTTCTTTCTTTAGAAAATCACTCAGAGATGTCACTTTAAAGTATAACATAATGGAAAAACAGACCCTAGCTTTAGTGAAGGCCATCGAACACTTTAGAGTGTACATTCTTTATCCACATATCATTTCTTATGTTCCAAATGCAGTTGTAAAGGACATTCTAACACATAATGGGTCTGATGGTAAAAGAGGCAAGTGGATTACCACAATTTTGGAATATGACATATAAATCAAACCCACAAAACACATAAAAGGTAAAGGTTTAGCCAAACTCATGGATGAATCAATTTTTCATGGTTTAGATATTAATATTATTTCCCAAATAGATGATCAGGAAGATATGGCGACTCAAGTGATCAGTGAAGCCTTTTCAGATTCACCATGGTATGTAGATATTATATTTGTCTTACTAAATTTTCAAGCTCCTCCTGGATTATCAAGAACTAAAGCTAGATTTTTTAAATTAAAAGCAATAAGATTTTGTATCATATAAAATGCACTCCTTTGGAAAGATCATGGTGGAATTTTATTGAATTTTTTTCTTAAAGAAGAAGCTGACAAAGTTTTGGAAGAATTTCATGCGGATGACTGTGGAGGACATCTCTACTGGAAGACTATTGTAGAAAAAATCTTGAAAGATGGTTTTTACTACCCTACTTTGTTTGTAGATGTAAAAAAGTATGTGGCCTCCTGTCACAAGTGCCAAATCTTTGAAGGAAAGAAAAATTTGCTTCTCTTGCCCTTAAAACCCATCTCAACAGAAATGCCTTTTCAACAATGGGGTCCTGACTTCATTGGTGAAATTCATCCTCCATCCTCAGCCCAATACAAGTGGATTCTGACAGCAATTGACTATTTCACTAAATGGATAGAAGCCATACCCTCCAGGAAAGCTACTGATATTGTCATAATATCCTTTTTAGAAAACAACATACTTTCAAGGTTTGGATGCCCCCAAAATATCATCACTGATAATGCAGCTACATTCAAATCCAAAAAAATGACTTATTTCTGTCATAAATACCACATTACCCTTGGCCATTCTACTGCATATTACCGTCAAGGTAATGGCCTTGTTGAATCCTTAATTAAAAACCTTTTGAATATCTTCAATAAATTACTAGAAGATAACAAGAAAACTTGGAACAAAATGTTAGTTAATGCCTTATGGGCAGATAGACTTACCACTAAGAAATCTATTGGTACATCCCCTTACCAACTTGTTTATGGGATGGATGTTGTTTTTCCATCTTCCTTAGGAGTACCTGTTATGAATATAATCCAAGAACTACAAGTTGAGACCAATGATATTCAAAGAAGAATTAATCAAACCATACACTTGCAGCAAACTAGAGAATAGGTTTATCTTAAGTCTCAAGTTATCCAAGACAAGATTAAGAATATTTTTGAGAAGAAAAGTAAAGAAGATGATTTCTATATAGGTGACAAAGTTCTAAAGTGGGATTCAAGGAGAGAAGAGAAAGGTAAACATGGGAAATTTGATTTCCTATGGAAAAGGACCTTATGTTATTTATGGATACAAAGGTTACAATGCTTTGTTTTTGAAAGAGATGGATGGATCAGATATACTAGTTCACTTTGTTTACTTTAAATCAGGGTACATAACATTGCAAATTTTAGACTGGATTGGATGTTTTTCCTAACAAAGTTGAAGCCTAGAGAGAAGGCCATAAGCTTTTAAGGATAAAATATCATAAGTATGAATAATTTTAGAGCTCAGAAGACATTCCCAAGGCCATCACAGTCAAAATTCAAAGGTTACTAGTCTCAGAGTTCTTGACATTTCACCAGGAAATTCCATCCCCATGTGGAGCCACTGTTAGGGTCCTATAATAATAGGATTCATAATTTTTGAATTGACTTTGATTCGTCTTGTAATATGTACATACTTTGCTTTCTACAAAATTTTTTCCCATATTAGAAAATAAAAATGCAAAGAGGGTAAAAGTCCTAAAAAAAAATTCAAAGGACTTGAAAAATATCAAAAAGAATAGAAAAAATGGACCCCAAATAAAAAAGAGATAAGAATAAGACATGAAAGTGTTGCAAGTCAAAATGCCACTACTAGTTACTTTTCACTGCAAAATAAATGATTACGTGCAGCTTGTTCAAAATGCCATAATCCATGATGATTTAAGTAGTTTAATCTTGACTTTTTCATGCTTTAAATTTCATGCTAATAGATAGAGAATAAATATCTTGTCAAACAATTTAATCTTGGCAGATCAGTAGTTAGGTAGAGAATAAATAAGGAGTTCAACATTTTAATCTGAGCCCTTGGATGAAATAAGGTTAGAATTAGATAGTTTCCTATTTCAAATGCACCATGCAAATAAAGTACAAAATGGTAGAATAGCATATGGGTAGGAAGAAAACAGTTTCACAAGGAATGGATAAACATCATTTGGCAAATTACTAATTTCCCTCCCTACTATATGTTCTAGTACTATACCCTTCAGTTATAAAGACTCAGAGCATTTCTCTGACTTTTGGTGGGACCAAATCCATGTCTTAATGACTAATTTGCACCAAGGTATTGAAATTCCCCTCATTGAAACCCTTCCCCTGCATAAAAAACCCTTTTCCCTTAAACATTACTCATTTTACCCTAGTAAACCCCTTTTCCTAAGTTAAAACATATTTTTACTTAGGAAAAGTAAAAACCCCTTTAACTAATTCTCATTTCATTCAAAATACCCAAAAACCCATTAAAAACATTTTATCCTATGTTTAAATATAAAGATATCATATTGGGACTTTAAAAAAAACAATTGTCCCTTTATTATGTTATAAATTAAACTTAGCTTATTTTTTATTAACACTTTGACTTATGTATTAGCTCCCTATTAACCTTTCCTCTCCCGTATTATATTAAATCCCTTTATATAATATGTTGCGTAAATCTCGTATTATATGTTGCATAAACCAACAAAATCAACCAAATTTGTTGATGCAATCACTCAAAAACCTCCAAACTGCATTTAAAGGCTAGAACAAGCTTTTGAAAACTTCCAACACATTGAAAACCCTTTTCTGCAACAAATTTTGAATTTTTACAAGTATTCTTCAGAAAGAGACCTATCTGTCCATCTAAAAGAATTTTAACAATAAATTGAAGCCTTTTAAAACCTGTTTACCTAAGGAACAACCATACTACCTCATAAATTCATCTTTGATGAAAACCTTGAACATTTCTCATTTTCTAAAGGTGTAATTTGTTTTTAAAACAAATTCGAAGTGAATTTATGCATTTTTAGACTTAAGAAGCCCTCTGAGATTTCCAAATCCTATCTACAGTACTTAGAAAACCCCTTTTGCATAAGCTTTGATGTTTTAGGATTGCTTCATCAGCATAAAATTACACTAAACCCTTGATATCCTTTTTTAAGTCTATAAAGGTCAAAAAATTGGTTTTTGATACAACATTGACAGTTTGAAATAGAGTAACCTAAATTATACCTTTTTCAATCCAAGATAGAACCTCTGTTACACTTAATGTCCTTCTGTAAACAGTTTAATCTTACAAAAGTGTGTTAAAAACCTAAAAATAGAGTTTTAAAAATCAAGAGAGGTTAAATTGATAAAACAAACTTATCAATGGCATCCAAAAGCACAATTATAATTAATCCTCTACAACATCCTGTTGTAGGTGTAGAACATACCCCATTGGCTGATGCAAACTACAAAATCACAGATCCTGTAACTGAATTTAACCTCCTTGAGCTCCACTATTGGAGCCAAGAGAAATCCTTGGACCAAGTAGATGATGTGCTTATTTGGGAATCTAATTTTCCTAATTATGTTGTTCCTCACACCCATCAATGCCCAGAAGCCATCATTTTGTGTCAAACTCATTATTCTCCGGATCAAAGAGCCATTGTCAATGCTGAAAAAGAAGTATTGTTCACCATAACAACTGATTCCATAAACTAGATGCTTCAGTTGCAACCTAAGCCTAATGCAGTCCCTTCGTCTATTGAAGCTCTCACAAAGTTCTATTTGGAGTGGGATTTTCCCAAAAGATTCCAAATCTTTCAAACATTCATGCCCTCCTATGTATAAATCCCCAAGCTCAACCCTCCATATTCCTCTTCTAAATTCCTAGAAGGAACCAGACACATTATCTCGATGTTGTATTTTATCCTTGGTTACTTCATAAATGAGCATATTGATGCATCTATGCTTGGCTTTTTGTCTTTTTTTTTTCCTGGTCAACCCCTTGCAGTTATCTACAATTTTGCTGAGTATATTTTTGATAGCATCCATGAAAAAATTGATAAATTATCTACTGAAGGTGGCTTTAGGTATACCTCATTTCTTTTCCATATGTTCCTTTACTTTCAGTCAGACAAGTTTCCAATAACTCTTCAAAAGATGGATGTAGAAGGAAATTAACAGTCTATTATATTCTGGACATCCTTGATCAGAAAGGAGTCAAAAGATTTTACATATGCAAAGTTTACATATTGTTTCATTCATCCATTGGAAAATCTGCTAAAAATCAATGTGCAACCTAGAATCAATGATGAAATCAAGGGGGTGTTACAGTTTTCAGAACTGAGCAGGATAGGTGATTAGTATTTATACCAAAATCACATTGAGATCATATTTTATGGGACAACGCTCATTCCTTACAAGTTGCCAAAGTATTTGCCAATGAGGTTGTTTACCTTAGAGTATATAAGACATATTTTGAATTCATATTTAGTAAATTTCTTCGCTGCTAAGAAGAAAACCCAGTTTAAATTGAAGAACCAATTGGGTCCATTTATAAGAAATAACAGAGAAGTAGGTATAGAGGCAGAAAAGCAATTGGCAGTGTACTAATTCAGCAAAAAAAAATTTTGGCACTATGATCCTTATGGTATAATAAGAAAAATGAGAGTGAAGTGTAAATTAAATCCCTACATTAATGAAAATAATACTGAAATTGAGAAATTTTCTAACCAATCTAAATGGTTAGAAAATACACTGGTAGAAGCTGATCAACAGAGTGATACTAGTCACATTTTTCAGACTCCAGCGCAGGAATATAGAGGTACAAAAATAAATAGGGAATAAGGCTCTTACACTGTTGAAACTACCACAGAAACCAATTTTAAACTCAGGTACAATGAGAAACCAAAGATAAATCCTATAGATAAAGAAAAAGAGACAATGGAGATTATAGATACAGAGATTCCAGATAAAGACATTGTGCCTCCCATAGTGATTGTAAATGAACAACAACATGCCACTTCCAGTACACAATTAATCCAAAAACAACAGAGTGTGGAAGTATCATCATCAAAACAGACAGAAGATAAAGACATGGACATTAAGGAAAATTATAAACAGATTAAAGCCAAAAATGAGGAAATTAAGAATGAAATTTATTCTCAATACTTGAAGAAAACTCTTGGCATACAAAACAGGCTGCTTTTAGCCTTTGATTATAAAAATAAGAAATTATTGATGACAGTGCTTCAACCTACAGTGCCAACTCCCAAAATATCAGCTGATTACAAAAAGGTTGATTTTGAAGTACCAGCCTAAGACTTTCATCCCTTGGACCAAATTGAATTCCACAAACAGAGTTCAGAAATGATATATTCCACAATGACTACAAAAGAAATGAGTGCTCAAAATCTCCAGAATACTTTGATAAATGTCAGGGATCAGCTTAAAGTTGAAAAATATTCTTCATATGAAAAGGATACAAGAATCAAATCCTTGGAGGAGTTAGTAATTGAGATGGGTTATGATCCCGCTAATGTAAAAGCTGCATAGGAACTAATAAAAAAGAAGAGTGCTGATATTGCAGCACTTATAAAACAATTGAAATTACCTCATACAGAGCATCCACAGGACAAGGATATTGTACAGAAATATAATCAAAAGGATGAGATGATGAGTCTCATATTGCAGATGAAAACACAAATTAAAGAGATAGAGATTGAGATGGAAAAATTGGTCCAAGAAAAAGAAGCTACCAAAGCCCAAGAAATCCATGCTACTATAATTCCTATGGTGACAACAATAGTGCCATCCACTCTAGCGGAAGAATTAGCTCCAAAGGTTCCATTAGCTATAGCAGTGCTTGCAACTTTATCTACCACTTCTGCCACTGAGTCTTCTACTATAGTAATCCAGAAATCAAATGAGGCCAGCAAATTTATAAAGGAAATGGAGGACATGTCCATAAAAAAAAATGAAATAAATAGTTTGAAGGAGAAAATTAAGAATCTGGAAGATGCCAAAAAGCTTGCACAGATCAATGTCAAGACTGAAGAAAAAAAGGCTAAAAGTTTGAGTGAACAACTCAAGAAATTGGAAACAGAGTTGACTTTGAAAGAACCCATGGCACATATTAAAAATCAATTATGGTCCAATATCATTGAATCAATCAATGACACTTGGCCATCAATACAAGTGATTTATGAATAGAAGGATTTACTTAAAGAAACAAGAGAAGAAATACAAAGGACCAAAGATGAGTTAGGTACCAAACCTGAAGAAGCATTGGAAATTATTAAATTCCTCAATTCCAAAAACAAACAAGAATTAGATGAAATTGGAATAACATATAGGACATAAACCATACTTGAGGTAAAAAAAGTAATTTCCAAGAAGAACTTGATGAAACAGTTTGAATAAAAATGCCAAAACATGGATATAGAAATTATAATATTCATGGTAAAATTTGACATTTTGAGGCAAAATGGACTTCCAAATATTCTAGTACTCAATGATAAATTGATGAAACAAGAAGATTATAACAAAAATATAAGGGAATTTTCCAAATAACAGGTAAAAAAATCAAATTGGCAAGGGATACCAACAAGAAACGTTTTGCACAAGAGTATTGAAAGTCTGTTTTACTTGCAGCATGAAGTAAAACTCCTTTTTGTGGTCAAACCAACATTTGTAAGATACACTGAAGCTGATGAAAACTTCAGAAAAATAAAGAACATCAAAGTGCCAGAAGCTGAGTTCTGGGAAAAATTAATAGATTTGTTGTAAAATCTAACTACAGTGAGGAAGATCAAAGAAAAGATAAAAACAGAGTTGTTGTTTTTACTGCAATAGTAAAACAGATTTTAACAGTGAGATAGTTTTATCAGCAGTTAAAGTGTATCAACAGTCAAAGAGTATCAGTTAAAAAAGTGTATCATATGAAATTTAAAGATCAAAAGAGATTGAAAATCAAACTGCTAGCATGAGGGACACCTCATTTGCCCAGCTGCAGCCCAAGTCCAAACAACAAGCTATTTAAGTTCAATAAATAGGACAACTAGCAATTAGTTATGCAGTTCTCACTATCTTCTTGCAAGAAGATATTTTATTTTCCAAGAAAAATTCCTAAGATTGTTCTAGGATATTCTGTACAATTTTTTGTATAAATACTTCATCATTTGAAGTATTAGGTGTGGATTAATTGCTGAAGATTTATGTAGTCATACTTTCTGAACCTGAAGGCTTTTTTGTATCAAGTTCAAGTCAGCAGACCGGATCAAAGGAAATAAAGCATCATGTGACAGGATTCATGTGTTCGGCCACTTAAGTGAAATATTTTCTCATGTTATTTGTAAATTTTCTTATGTTTTCCATCCATTTATTAAGGTGTTCTAAATTTTAATGTGAAATCAAGAATTGTTATCTCAGAATTTGTTAAAAGCACTCTTTTATTAACTAATTTTCATTTAAATGTTTTCTGCTGATATCTAGACCAGGGAACCCTTAATTTCTCCCTGATTTCGATTGACCTCCACCTTTTCACTCCTTATCCGGATTAGAAAATCCTTAATTTCTCTTTATCCCGATTAAAATCGTTTCACCATCAGCCTTTGAAAATCTAAAGTGACTTTGTTATCTGGCCTTGTGAAAATTTGCCTTTAGAAATTGATCCTGATTTGTCTACTAGACACATTGACTCCATCTGCCCAATGGAAAAAAAATCTATAGCTATCCATCTCAGTAAGTGATTTTCCCACCAAAACAAATCAAAACCCCAAAACCAATTTTTCCCTATATAACTAGCCTAAAATTAGATATAAAAACAAAGTTAAATCTTATAGAGAGAGCCCTCTCTAAGCATTAGGAAGGCTAGATCCTAAAGCTTAAAAGTAGGTTTGTGGTTACCTCTGATATTCTTTAAACTATAATAAAAAATCTCACAACTTTGAGAATTATTAGAGTGATAACATACTCGTGACTCCACTGGAAAACTAACCAATCCTCTGTTTTAAAATAGATCTTAAAGGAATTTTTTTCATTATCTTTTCACCTTAAAACTGTTTTAATAAGTTGTGAGTATATTTTCATAAAAAATTGTAATTATGGCTTCCAAAAGAGTCTACTATACCACGTCAAATACAGATCCACAACCTGCTATCATAGTAGATAATCCTGACCGAATTGGAAAGAAAAATAAAACAGTAGAGGATTTAGGTAATAAGATTCCATTAGTCAAAGAAAATTCTCTTCCAAAATAACTATTAAGTTTACAAGACATAGAATAGGATTTAAATTTTAAAAAAACTTTATTCAGAACCAAATCAGAAAGTGATTTACATAGCACTATGATAGATCCTGATTTATTGAAACTAAGAAGGAAACTGTCTCAGAAGATTCTGAGGAAAATATTTTGAAGTTTATGATAATCTTGATGCAATAACTGCTACTTTGATTAAAGAAATAGATGAAGCTTATTTACAACATTTAGTTGAATTTAGTGCTTTATCAGCCTATACCCCTAAGACTTCTACCACTCATTTAGATACCAACCTTATAGAATCCGTAGGCTCATCTCTATTCACTCCCACTTCATCCATTATTTCCACCACACTTCAATCCACAGATTCATTTTTTCCAAAGCAACCATTTTAGCCAAGAATATTATTCCCATCCTCCACCACCTCAAGTCCATCCACTAGTTTTTCTTCTGCTTTTTCCAATACATCATTCTCATTCCCGAGCACCTCTTCATATATCCCAAATTCATCTTCTAGCATCTCAACCACACTTTCCAGTACATCTTCTTATATTCCAATCTCATCTGCAAGTTCTTTAACTACATCAGCAAGTAATTCTAGTTCTTCACCAAGTACATCCAACTTACCCCCTAGCCAAGCTAGAATTCAAGCCATGGCTGCAAGATATTCTCCCTTGGTTCTACCAACACAGTTACATGACATGCACCACGATTATCAAAGAAAAATACCTCGATTTGATGCAAATACTCATTACACTGCCCAACAACATGTTAATAAGATGACAGACTATTGTTAACTTCATGAAATAGATGATGCTGATGTCTAAATGAGACTTTTTGCCGAAACTTTAACTAGTGAGGTTAAAAAATGGTTTGTTTAAATGCTAATAGTATTGCTGATTTAGAAATTTTTCATAGGTTATTTCTTAATAGATGGGAAAATAAGAAAAATCCACTACAAATCTTATCTTAATTTGAAAATATAAAAAGAGCACTAAATGAAACTGTTGAAGATTATTGTACTAGATATAACAGTATTTATAATGCAATTCCTACTAATCTTAAACCTCCTCCAGATTCTGTACTTATCAAATTCCCTGATGGATTTTATACTGATATATCTTATCAACTAAGAGAGAGAAATCCAGAGACTTTAGAGAAGATGCAAAGTAATATTGTTGGTGTAGAGGAAAACCTATTAGCAAAGAAAACTAGATTAAGGAATGAAAGGAGAGTAACAATAAAAGAAGAGACATCTACTTCATATTCAAAAATAGATCAATTAACAAAAACATTAGAGATAATGATGGATAGATTAGATAATATGGAAAGGAAGCCACAGTGGGATAACCAACAACAAGGACCTCAGATTAGAAATCCCAATTTTAGGAAAAACACCAACACTAGAAAATCTAGAGAATCAACACTTGACCAAACAATAAGACCACCTTTCCAAGAGAACTATGCTGAAAGTTCTCATCAAAATGAAGATGATGAAGACACCATAAATCTATTGGGCATTAATGATGATAACACCATTTTTCTTACACAAGAAGATTAGGAGTTATATGAGTTACAACAACTGCAATTAGATTCTAGTGAGTCTTTTAATTACAAGCAAGGTTATGAGTTTGTTATCAATGAAGTACATAAGCAATATAACCTTAGGATAAAGAAAAATATAGAGCCTTCTACTAATAAATATATTGAAACACAAACAAAGAAAACAGTAGAGGCTCCTACCACTAAAGTTCTGCAAATTCTCCCAAGGGAAACCAAGAAAAACTCTAGTTCAACTCAAACATTTTCAAGCCCAAAATTTCACCTAGTCCTAAAATTGTTGATATCACAGATGATGGTGTCCCAACATCAACAGATTCACAAAAATATGTTGCTTCCAAGACAACTAATTCTGCTAAAACAACAATCTTAGACTCCAAAACACCTACTGCTAATCCAAAATCATCTGATCCAAAAGCTGCCACTACTAAAGCAGCTACTGAAAATACAAAATCTGCAAAAAACATCTACTATTTCTCAAACTGTCCTGAAAAGAAAACTAAAAATAGTAAGACAATAGAAACACAAACAGATAATGAGAAAACAATTGTAGAAAATGAAGATAAACCTACTCAAACTATAGTTACAAAAGAAGAGATAATGCAGCAAGGAAAATCATAAGCTCCATTTAATATCCAAGCTGAAATTGCCAAATTAAGGATACCAATTCCTTTGATAGAATTGTTAAAACATGACCTATACAAAACACCTATCACTGAAACTTTAAATATGAATGATGGAGAAGATTCAATAAATCTAAGTGTTGATCAACCAAAATTAATCTTTGGTCCTGATGTTTATGGGAAACACCAAGATGGAGCAGTTCCACCTTTATACATTAGCTTAAATGTTCATGATCAAATTTTACATAATGCAATGCTAGATTTAGGGGCTTCACACAATTTGATGCCAAAATAAATAATGGAAACCCTGAATTTAGATATCGCTAGACCTTACAAAGATCTCTTCTCATTTGATTCCAGCAAAGTGAAATGTTTAGGTTTGATAAAAGATTTATGTGTTACTTTAGTTCAATATCCTGGAAAAAGCATAGTAATGGACATTGTAGTAGCTGACATCCCTCCCAAGTATGGAATGCTCTTATCTCATTCATGGGGAGCTAAATTGCAGGGATCTCTACAACTTGATATGTCTTATGCAACAATATCATCTTTTCGCCAACTAAAGAAACTTTACAGAGAAACATTGATGAAGTATATGGTGAGTAGTGTAGAAATACCAAGAAATTATCCTATATACTCTACACCTACTGACATGGATTCATTCATTTTATTCAACTCTGAAACTAGAATTGAAAACAATACTAAACTAAAAGAGAAGAACAAAGCACCAAACAGTGAAAATATTTTTCATGAATCATTATGGCAACTAGATTTTGATGGATCAGTTAATAAATTAGGAGCAGGAGTAGGAGTTTGGATACATAATATGGAAAACAATCATGCAGAAGGTCATGTTTTTAGACTAAATTTTAAATGTGCAAACAACATGGATGAATATGAAGCTCTTATCTTAGGACTACAAATTGTTAGGAATTTAGGGGGTAAAAGAGTGTCAATTATGGGAGACTCAGAGTTAATTGTGAAACAGGTAACTGGAGAATATTCTGTTTATAATCCAAGATTAAGCTGATATAGATATATTGTTTTAGATTTGATTAAGGAACTGCTGGAACATGATTTTTCTGCAATCCCAAGAAAACAGAACATACAGGCCCATTGTTTAGAAAAATTTTCTAGTACCTGTAATCTACCATTTCAACCAAATCATATATACAATCCAGAAGTTAAACACATGCCTACAATTCCAGACAATCTTAAATATTGGCAAATTTTTTCATAGAATGAGCATATTTATCATTTCATGAACAATGAAGGAGAATTTCAGGGTTGTAATATAGACACAGATTGCACAGTAGATCAGAACTTAGATATTGAGATTGATTTGAATAATATAGATGTAAATAATTTAGATTTTTCTAAACCTACTAAATTTAGTCAATTAGACATAGATAATTTAGAAAAATTAGAAATTGAAGATTTATCAGATGATGAATCTAATATTTTAAACCTCAAAGACAACTTTTTACCAAAAGGATTAGCCCCTTTAGAAGATCTGTTTGACTCTAAAGATGTTGCAAGAAAACCTAAGATGGAGCCATTAAGATCTGATATTGAAGAATGTAATATAGGTACAGAGTTAAAACCTAAGATGATTAAACTTTCAAAAGCTTTACCTCATGAAGAAAAAGAAAAATATATAGCTCTTTTTAAAGAATATCAGGATGTATTTGCCTGGAGTTATGAAGACTTAAAATCCTATGACACTAGCATAATACAACATAAAATACCCATAAAAGAAGATAAAAAACCCTTCAAACAAAATCTTAGAAGGATCAATCATGTTTTGGTGCCTTTAATTGATAAAGAGGTAAAAAAAATGTATGATGCCGAAATAATTGCACCAATCAGATATTCTGATTGGGTTTCTAATCTAGTTCCCACTAGGAAAAAGACAAGAGAAATCAGATTGTGTGTTGATTTCAGAAATTTAAATAAAGTGTCCTTAAAAGACAACTACCCTCTCCCTCAAATGATTCACATTTTACAAAGGGTTGTTGGTTCTTCTAGAATTTCATTGTTAGATGGATTCTCTGGATATAACCAGATTCTAGTTCAACCAGAATACCAACCTAAAACTACTTTTACTACTCCATAGGGCACTTTCATGTATGTGAAAATGCCTTTTGGGTTAATGAATGCAGGAGCCACTTTTCAAAGAGCTATGGATATAGCCTTTGCAAAATAAATTCATGAATTCCTTGTGATTTATTTAGATGACATTACTGCATTTTCAAAGTCTGATAATGAACATTTAGACCATCTCAGACAAGTCTTTCTTAAATGCAGGAAATTTGGCATCTCTCTAAATCCTAAGAAGACTTTATTTGGATTGGAATAAGGTAAATCACTAGGACATATTATATCTGAAGAGGGAATTATGATAGACACAACAAGAATAGAGGCAATTATGAACATTAATCTTCCTAGGAACATTAAATAATTACAAGCTTTCTTAGGTAAAATTAACTTTCTTAGAAGATTCATCTCAAATCTAGCTGAAATAATCAGAGAACTTAACAATATGTTGAAAAAAGACTCAGTACTTAAATGGACTGTTGAGGAAAATAAATCATTTGAATCTATTAAACAAGCCTTAACAAAAACACCAATCTTTATAAGTCCCAAATTTAAAAAAGATTTCATTATTTTCTCCTTTGCTTTAGAACACACTATTGCTACAATTTTATAGCTGAAAAATGACCAGGGCTATGAGCAGCCCATTGCTTTCTTTAGAAAATCACTCACAGATGCCACTTTAAAGTATAAAATAATGAAAAAATAGGCCCTAGATTTAGTGAAGACCATCAAAGACTTTAGAGTGTACATTGTTTATTCACATAGCATTTCATATGTTCCAAATACAGTTGTAAAGTAAATTCTAACACAAAATGGGCCTGATGGTAAAAGAGGCAAGTGGATTGCCACAATTTTGGAATATGACATAGAAATCAAACTCACCAAACTCATAAAAGGTCAAGGTCTAGCCAAACTCATGGCTGAATCAAATTGTCATGCTTTAGATCATTAATTTTATTGGCCAAATAGATGATCAGGAAGAGATGGAAACTCCAGAGATCAATGAAGCCTTTTCAGACTCACCATGGTATGCAGATATTATATTTGTCTTACTAAATTTACAAGCTCCTCCTGGATTATCAAGAACTAAAGCTAGATTTTTAAAATTAAAAGCAGTAAGATTTTTTATCATAGACAGTGCACTCTTTTGGAAAGATCATGGTGGAATTTTATTGAATTGTTTGCTTAAGAAGATGCTGACAAATTTTTGGAAGAATTTCATGAAGGTGACTATGGAGGACATATCTACTGGAAGACTACTACAAAAAAAATCTTGAGAGCTTGTTTTTACTGGCCTACTTTTTTTGCAGATGTAAAAAAGTGTATGACCTCCTATCACAAGTGCCAAATCTTTGAAGGAAAGAAAAAGATGCTACCCCTACCCTTAAAACCCATCTCAACAGAAATGCCTTTTCAACAATGGGGTCTTGACTTCATTGGTGAAATTCACCCTCCATCCTCAGCCCAACACAAGTGGATTCTAAGAACCACTAACTATTTCAATAAGTGGAATGAAGCCATACCCTCTAGGCAAGCTACTAACACTGTCATAATCTCCTTTCTAGAAAACAACATACTCTCAAGGTTTGGATGCCCCCAAAATATCATCACTGATAATGCAAATACATTCAAATCCAAAAAGATGATTGATTTCGATCATAAATACCACATTACCCTTAGCAATTCTACTGCATATTACCCTCAAGGTAATGGCCTTGTTGAATCCTCCAATAAAAGCCTTGTGAATATCATCAAGAAATTACTAGAAGACAACAAGAAAACTTGGAACAAAAGGTTAGTTAATGCCTTATGGGCAGATAGACTTACCACTAAGAAATATATTGGTACATCCCCTTACCAACTTGTTTATGGGATGGATGTTGTTTTTCCATCTTCCTTAGGAGTACCTGTTATGAAGATAATCCAAGAACTACAAGTTGAGATCAATGATATTCAAAGAAGAATTAATCAAACCATACACTTGCAGAAAACCAGAGAAGAGGTTTATCTTAAGTCTCAAGTTATCCAAGACAATATTAAGAAGATTTTTTACAAGAAAAGTAAAGAAGATGATTTCTACATAGGTGACAAAGTTCTAAAGTGGGATTCAAGGAGAGAAGAGAAAGGTAAACATGGGAAATTTGATTTCCTATGGAAAGGACCTTTTGTTATTTATAGATATAGAGGTAATGATGCTTTCTTTTTAAAAGATATGGATGGATCAAGTCTTCTAAGTGGACCTGTCAATGGCAGAATGTTGAAGCACTACTACTCATCAGAATAAAAATTAGTTCACTTTGTTTAGTTTAAATCATGGTACATAACATTGCAGATTTTAGATTGGATTGGATTTTTTTCCTAACGAAGTTGAAGCCCAGAGAGAAGGCCCTAAGCTTTGAAGGATAAAATATCATAAGTATGAATAATTGCAGAGCTCAGAAGACATTCCCAAGGCCAGCACAATCAAAATTCAAAGGCTACTAGTCTAAAATTTCTTGACATTTCACCAGGAAATTCCATCCCCATGTGGAGCCACTGTTAGGGTCCTATAATAATAGGATTCATAATTTTTGAATTGACTTTGATTAGTCTTTTAACATGTACATACTTTTCTTTCTACAAATTTTTTTTCCATATTAGAAAATAAAAATGTAAAGAGGGTAAAAGTCCTAAAATAAAAATCAAGGACTTAGAAGAAAAATATCAAAAAGAATAGAAAAAATGGACCCCAAACAAAAAAGAGATAATAATAAGACATGAAAGTGTTGCAAGTCAAAATGCCAATAATAGTTACTTTTCACTGCAAAATAAATTATTATGTGCAGCTTGTTCAAAATTCCATAATCCATGATGAGTTAAATAATTTAATCTTGAATTTTTCATTCTTTAAATTTCATGCTAATAAATAGAGAATAAAGATCTTGTCAAACAATTTAATCTTGGCAGATCAGTAGTTAGGTAGAGAATAAATAAGGAGCTCAACAATCTAATATGAGCCCTTGGATGAAATAAGGTTAGGATTAGATAGTTTCATTTTTTAAAAGAAAAAATGAATAAGGGTTTTGCAAGCTCAAATGCACCCATGAAAATAAAGGAAAAAATGGTAGAATAGCATATGGGTAGGAAGAAATCAATTTCACAAGGAATGGATAAACATCATTTGGAAAATTACTAATTTCCGTCCCTACTATGTGTTCCAGTACTATACCCTTCAGTTATAAAAACTCGGAACATTTCTCTGACTTTTGGTGGGACCAAACCCACGTCTTAATGACTAATTGGCACCAAGGTATTAAAATTCCCCTCATTGAAACCCTTCCCCTGCATAAAAAACCCTTTTCCCTTAAACATTACTCATTTTACCCTAATAAACCCCTTTTCCTAAGTTAAAACACATTTTTACTTAGGAAAAGTAAAAACCCTTTTAACTAATTCTCATGTCATTCAAAATACCCAAAAACCCATTAAAAACATTTTATCCTAAGTTTAAATACAAAGATATCATATTGGGACTTTTTAAAAAACAAGTATCCCTTTATTATGTTTTAAATTAAACTTACCTTATTTTTTATTAACACTTTATGTATTAGATCCCTATTAACCTTTCCTCTCTCATATTATATTAAATCCCTTTAAAATAATATCCCAAACCCATATTTTACGTTTTATCCTATGGTATATTTTTCCCACGTGATATTTTCCTCGCTCCCCACAAGTTTAAAATATCCCTTTTATATATTAACCCGCCCAATGTTTACATTACACATATAGTAATTTCATTTGTTAATATATAAACCCTACCCGCCTATTATATTCAATATTTAAACCATGTGTTAAAACATTATGTTTTAATATATAATTCCTCTCCCGCTGCATCAAAAAATTCTGGGCCCTACACCCATTACCCCAATAGCTTCATTTCTTAATCCTGACCATTCGCTTATGTCCGCTAGATCCAATGGTGTATATCTCACATCGCAAATCTCATAGTGTGATTCTTAACCAAAATAAAATTTGTGATAAAAGCTATTTCGGCATCTTCTCTCTCGTCCACGCGTCGACTTTATATTGGATCGCATCTGATCCACAAATACCATTTACCGCCTTTAACCTGTGCGAAAACCTCTCAGTGGTAATTCTCCCCCCCGTGCCCAAACTACTGATGATTTGAATTGACCAGCAGTTAATGAAATTACTATTTAAACTCAAATTCATTATAAAAACAACTGAATGCGCTTATTTTAAGTTTTTTGTTCCCTTTCTGCTCATAAACCTCTCCAGAACGAGAAGAATACGTTGTCACCCCTGTTTTAATGCATAAACCAACATAATCCAACCAAATTCATTGATGTGATCACTCAAAAGCCTCCAGACTACATTTAAAGGCCAGAACAAGCTTTTGAAAGATTCCAAAACACAACAAACCCTTTTCCGCAACAAATTTCGAATTTTTACAGGTATGCTTCAAAAAGAGACTTATCCGTCCATCTTAAATAAATTTGATGATAAATTGAAGCCTTTTAAATCCTGTTTACCTAAGGAACAACCATATTACCTCATAAATTAATCTTTGTTGCAAACCCTAAAAATTTCTCATTTTCTGAATTTTTAATCTATTTTTAAAACAAATTCGAAGTGAATTTAGGCATTTGCAAACTTAAGAAGCCCTATGAGATTTCCAAAGCCTATCTACATTACTCATAAAACCCCTTTTGCATAAGCTTTGATGTTTTAGGTTTGCTTCATCAGTATAAAATTACAGTAAACCCTTGATATCCTTTATTGAATCTATAAAGGTCAAAAAATTGGTTTTTGATACAGAATTGACAGTTTTAATCAGAGTAACCTAAATTATACATTTTTCATTCCAAGAAAGAACCTATGTTATACTTAAATTCCTTCTGTAAATAGTTTAATCTTACAGAAGTGTGTTAAAAACCTAAAAACAAAGTTTTAAAAATAAAGAGAGGTTAAATTGATAAAACAAACTTATCAATGGCATCCAAAAGCACAATTGTAATTAATCCTCTAAAACCTCCTATTGTAGATGTAGAAAATACTCCATTGGCTGATGCAGACTACAAAATCACAAATCTTGTAACTAAATTTAGCCTCCTTGACCTCCATTGCTGGAGCCAAGAGAAATCTGTAGACCAAGTAGATGATGTGCTTATTTGGGAATCTAATTTTCCTAAGAATTTTGTTCCTCACACCCATCAATGCCCAAAAGCCATCAAATTGTGTCAAACTCATTATTCTCAAGATCAAAGAGCCATTGTCAATGCTGAAAAAGAAGTATTGTTCATTGTAACAGTTGAATCCATAAATCAGATGCTTCAGTTGCAGCCTGAGCCCAATGCAGTCTCTTTGTCCATTGAAGCTCTCACAAAGTTCTATTTGGAGTTGGATTTTCCCAAAAGATTCCAAATCTTTCAAAAATTCATACCCTCCTATGTAGAAATCCCCAAGCTCAACCCTCCATATTCCTCTTCTAAATTCCCAGAAGGAACCAGACACATTATCTCTATGTTGTCTTTTATCCTTGGTTACTTCACAGATGAACATACTAATGCATCTATACTTGGTATTCTATCTATTTTTGTGCCTAGTCAGCCCCCTGCATTTATCTACAATTTTGCTGAGTATATTGCTGATAGCATCCATGAAAAACTTGTTAAATTACCTACTGAAGGTGTCTTTAGGTATACCTCATTTCTTTTCCATATATTCCTTTACTTTCATTCAGACAAGTTTCCAATAACTCTTCAAAAGATGGATGTAGAAGGAGATGCACAGTATATTATATTCTGGACATCCTTGATCAGAAAGGAGTCAAAAGAGTTTACATATGCAGAGTTTACAGATTTTTTCATTCATCCATTGGTAAATATGCTAAAAAACAGTGTGCAACCTAGAATCAGTGATGAAATCAAGAGGGTGTTACAGTTGTCAAAACAGAGCAGGACAAGTGATTGGTATTTATACCAAAATCACACTGAGATCAGAGTTTATGGGACAACCCTCATTCCTTACAAGTTGCCAAAGTATTTTCCTATGAGGTTGTTTACCTTAGAGTATATAAGACAGATTTTGAATTCAGATTCAGTAAATTTCTTGGTTGCTAAGAAGAAAACCCTGTTTAAATTGAAGAACCAAGTGGATCCATTTATATGCAATAATAAAGAAGCAGGTATAGAGGCAGAAAAGCAATTGGCATAGTAAAAATTCATCAAAATTTTTCTTTGGCACTATGATCCTTATGGTATAATAAGAAAAATGAGAGTGAAGTGTAAATTAACTTCCTACACTCATGAAAAGAAGACTGAAATTAAGAAATTTTCTAACCAATCTAAATGGTTAGAAAATACATTGGTAGAAGATGATCATCAGAGTGATACTAGTCACATTTTGTAGACTCCAGCTCAAGAAGACAGAGGTACAAAAATAAATAAGGAAGAAGGCTCTTACACTCCTGAGACTACCACAAAAACCAAGTTTAAACTCATGTACAACAAGAAACCAAAGATCAATCTTGTAGATAAAGAAAAAGAGATATTGCAGATTATAGATACAGAGATTCCAGATAAAGACATTGTGCCTCCCATAATGATTGTAAATGAACAACAACTTGCCACTTCCAATATACAATTGATCCAAAAATAGCAGAGTGTAGAAGTATCATCATAAAAAAAGACAAAATATTAAGACATGGACATTAAGGAAAAGTATAAAGAGATTAAAGCCAAAAATGAGGAAGTTAAGAATGAAATTTATTCTCAATACTTGAAGAAAACTCTTGTCATACAAAATATACCACTTTCAGCCTTTGATTATAAAAATAAGAAATTATTGATGACAGTACTTCAACTACAGTGCCAACTCCCAAAACAGTAGTTGATTACAAAAAGGTTGATTTTGAAGTACCAGTCCAAGACATTCATCCCTTGGACCAAATTGAATTCCACAAACAGATTTTAGAAATGATATATTCCACAATGACTAAAAAAGCAATGAGTGCTCAAAATCTCCATAATACTTTGATAAATGTTAGGAATCAACTTAAAGTTGAAAAATCTTATTCATATGCCAAGGATACAAGAATCAAATCCTTGGAGGAGTTAGTAATTGAGATGGTTTATGATCCTGCTAATGTAAAAGTTGCAGAGGAAATAATAAAAAATAAGAATGTTGATATTGCAGCACTTAGA
Source organism: Pinus albicaulis (assembly GCA_034641835.2). NCBI lineage: Eukaryota > Viridiplantae > Streptophyta > Pinopsida > Pinales > Pinaceae > Pinus > Pinus albicaulis. The sequence goes on from CM076577.1 coordinate 891,779,555, forward strand.
AAATATTTGAAATTACCTCCTACAAAGCATCCACAGGCCAAGGAGATTGTACATGAATCCAATCAAAAGGATGAGATGATGAGTCTCATATTGCAAATGGCAGCACAAATTAAAGAAATGGATATTGAGATGGATAAATTGGTCCAAGAAAAAGAAGTTGCCAAAGCCCAAGAAATCCCTGCTACTATAATTCCTATGGTGACAACAGTAGTTTCATCCACTCTAGTAGAAGAATTAGCTCCAAAGGTTCCATTAGCTACAACAGTGCATGTAACTTCATCTACCATTTCTGCCAATGTGTCTTCTATTACAGCAGTCCAGAAAGCAGATGAGGCCATCAAATTGATAAATTCAATGGAGGACATGTTCATACAAAACAATGAAATAAACAGGTTGAAGGAGCAAATTAAGAATCTGGAAGATTCCAAAAAGCTTGCACAGATCAATTCCAAGACTAAAGAACAAAAGGCTAAAAAGTTGAGTAAACAACTCAAGAAATTGGAAATAGAGTTGACTTTGAAAGAAGCCATGGCACATATTAAAATAAATTATGGTCCAATATCATTGAATCAGTCATTGATACTTGGCCATCAATACAGGTGATTTATGAATAGAAGGATTTAATGAAAGGAACAAGAGAAGAAATACAAAGGACCAAAGATGAGCTAGGTACCAAACCTGAAGAAGCATTGGAAATTATTAAATTCCTCAATTCAAAAAACAAGCAAGAATTGGATGAAATTGGAATAACAAATAGGACAAAAACCATACTTGAGGTAAGAAAAGTAATTTCCAAGAAGAACTTGATGAAACAGTTGGAAGAAAAATGCCAAAACATGGATATAGAAATTACAAGATTCATGGTAAAATTTGACATTTTGAGGCAAAAAGGACTTCTAAATCTTCTAGTAATCAATGATAAATTGATGAAACAAGAAGATTATAAAAAATGGATAAGGTAATTTGCCAAAGAATAAGTAAACAAATCAGATTGGCAAGGGATACCAATAGGAAAAGTTTTGCACAAGAGTATTTAAAATCTGTTTTACTTGCAGCATGAAGTAAAACACATTTTTGTGGTCAAACCAACATTTGTAAGATACACTGAAGCTGATGAAAACTTCATAAAACTAAAGAATATCAAAATGCCAGAAGCTGAGTTCTGGGAAAAATTAACAAATTTGCTGTAAAATCCAACTGTAGTGAGGAAGATTAAAAAAAAGATAAAAATAGAGTTGTTGTTTTTACTGCAAAAGTAAAACAGATTTTAATAGTTAGACAGTTTTATCAGCAGTCAAAGAGTATCAGTTAAAAAAGTGTATTAGATGAAAGGTAAATATCAAAACAGATTGAAGATCAAACTACTAGTGTGAGGGACAACTCATTTGCCCAGTTGTAGCCCAAATCCAAACATCAAGCTATTTAATTTCAATAAATAGGACAACTAGCAATTAGTTATGTGGTTGTCACTTCTTCTTGCAAGAAGATAATTTATTTTCCAAAATAAATTCCTATGATTGTTCTAGGATATTTTGTACTACTTTTTGTATAAGTACTTCATCATTTGAAGTATTAGGTATGGATTAATTGCTGAAGATTTATGTAGTCATATTTTCTGAACCTGAAGGGTTTTTTGTATCAAGTTCAAGTCAGCATACTGGATCAAAGGAAATAAAGCATCATGTTAGAGGATTCATGTGTTAGGCCACTTAAGTGAAGTATTTTCTCATATTATTTGTCAATTTTCTTATGTTTTCCATCCATTCATGAATGTGTTCTAAATTTTAATGTGAAATCGGGAATTGTTATCTCAGAATTCTTTAAAAGCACTCTGTTATTGATTGATTTTCATTTAAATGTTTTCTTTTGATATCTACACTAGGGAACCCTTCATTGCTCCTTGATTTCGATTGACCTCCAACTTTTCACTCCTTATCCGGATTAAAGAATCCTTAATTTCTCTTTATCCCGATTAAAATCATTTCACAATCAGCCTTTGAAGATTTGAAGTGACTCTGCTATCTAGCCCTATGAAAATTTTCCTTTAGACCTTGATCCTGATCTATTTGCTTAACACATTGACTCCATCTGCCCACTGGAAAACAGATCTATAGCTATCCATCTCAGTAAGTGATTTTCCCACCAAAACAAATCAAAACCCCAAAACCAATTTTCCCTATATAACTAGCCTAAAATTATATATAAAAACAAAGTTAAATCTTATAGAGAGACCACTCTCTGAGCATTAGGAAGGCTAGATCCTAAAGCTTAAAAGTAGGTTTTTGGTTACCTCTGATATTCTTTAAACTATAGTAAAAAATCTCACAACTTTGAGAATTATTAGACTGATAACAAAGGGCATACTCGAGCCTTAGACCAAAGAATGTCATCTTGATCATGTTGCTAGCTCTGAAGAATAGATCTACAAAACTCCTTCTTCCTACAAATATAACTTCGAATTCTATTCTCTATTATGATTATGGCTCTAGTACTAATAGATTCAAATTTCTAATTGTAATTTACTAAAAAAATAGACTTGAATCTACTCTACTCAACTGCAGAAAGAAATTCACAATGGAGAAGCAATATAAAAAACATGCGACATGGATCAATTAATACACATAACACAAGGATATTATAAGGGAAAGAAACTGCTCAAAACCCCTTCTTATATGTTTGAATTAATCATAAAATAGAGAATAAATACAATGATTGTTCAAGCTCGAACAATCTCTGCACAAGTATAATCTATCTCACTACCTCCCAATCTAAATCTGACCAATACATAGAAAATTTTCCTACCTGCCAAGCGCCTATTTCCTTGTACTGTTTCCTTGGAAATCATCCCCCTATTAATTAGGAAATTTACCATCCAAAACTGCACAATCCCTATAGGTCCTTCTCTGACTGCATGCACCACATGTACAACTTGGATAATTATACAAATGATATTACACTTACCTTAAACTCTAATCTCAACTGGGTAACTCATAGAACATGCATTCACAAGTTATTATGGTTGATTTATCAATTAACTAGTTTATCATTGATTACACACCCCACCACTTGACCTCCCACTAGTTCCTCACACAGTTGGAACTAGTTTAACTGACTTTAACTCATTTTAACTTAATTAAATTATTACAACTCAAATTAAACACAAACTAGGCTCCTAAAATTTAGGAATAACTCTACATGCCCCAAGTTAGGCCCTCAAATCGAATTAACTAAGCATAAAAGGTCAAATTAACTTAGTTAACACATTCTTGTTGTCTTGTGATGTGGAATTACAATTTTCTCCTGATATAATTCAAGGGAAAATTAAATCAGGATTTCTTGTTTCCATTTTTCAACATCTTCAACGAAAGTTGGGAAGAGCACCTTCACCAAATTCGGCAGGTCCTCCAAACCCTACGTTAACAAAAATTGTGTGCTAATTTGGAGAAATGCTTTTTTGGTATGACCCAGGTTCAATATTTGGGTTACATCATTGACGAGAGGGGTGCACATGTGGACCCAACCAAGCTATAAGTTATTCAGGATTGGCCAACCCCAACCACTCTAATAGATCTCCACAACTTTTTGGGTCTTTCCAATTTCTACCATAGGTTCATGTTGGGGTTCTCTCATATCATTTGGACTTTGAGTCAAGTCACCAAGGGCGAAGCGAAAGAAAAGTTCTTTTGGTCTGAATCCCAACAAAAGGATTTTTCTAAGGTTAAGAATTGCCTCCGCTCTGCACCAATGCTCACATTACTAGACCTCCAACAGCCATTTGAGATTGAGAGAGATTCCTCTGACTATGCTATTGGTGCAATTCTTACTTAGCAGGGGAATCCCGACGGCATATAACAGTGAGACACTTTCAAAAAAATACAAAAGTTTCCCACCTGTGACAAAGATATGTATTCCATTGTGCAAGCCTGTTGACAATGGACAAAGTGCATTTTGGGGAAGAAAACAGTCATCCAAAGAGGCCACCAACCTCTGCAGTTCATACATACACAAGGATAGTTGTAGAACAATCACCATCATAAATGGTCCACATACCTGCAACAGTTCCATTTTAACATTATGTACAAAAATGGAAACAACAATAATGTTGTATACTACCTCGACCAAACACCAGTCATGGCGCCGACCACTGTGCTCGACTCTCGTGGACACAAATACTTCAAAATAGCCGCATATTTACAAGAGTGATCCAGAATTCAACACGACATACCAAAATATCTTAGAAGGTAAGCAGGTTCCAGAATTTCACCTCTAGGACATGATATTATGCTATCTCAAACACGTATATGTACCTTCAAGTGAGCGTGCCAAGATTATTTGGGAGGCGCACTATAGTCGATTCGCTAGACATTTTTGGGCAGAAAATATAATGGAAGTAATGCATAAGTATTTTTATTGGCCAAACCTTCGATAGGCTATTGGTAAGTACATTAGATCCTACATAGCCTGTGTTATTTCCAAACCTATAATAAAGAAGTAAGGCTTGTATACTCCTCTTCCTACTCCAAGCCAGCCCTGGGAATCCATCTCCCTGGATTAAATGTTGGTCCTTCCTTCTACCAAGCATGGCAATGACTTTTTTTCATGGTCGTCGATAAATTCTCCAAGATGGCCATTATGGCGGCCTACAAGAAGATTATCTTAACAAAATCCATTGCTAAAATTTTCTTTGAACGAGTATGGGTACACTTTGGTATCCCACAGTCAATTATCTCATATCAAGATAGCCAGTTCCTAAGTGCATTATGGTCAAGCCACGACCTTTCACCCCCAAACTAATGATCATGCACATCATGTGCATGTATAAATCGATGCACCCAAAAGAATTGAATGAGAACCTCCCTTATGTCCAACACATCTACAATTGGGATCTCAACATCTCAACTAGCCACAACCCCTTTCAGGTGGGACCAGGATTCCAACCATTATGTCCCATTAATGTTTCCATACCATTTGTAGCTAATCAAGTAGATTCGCCTCATGTCTAGTTCGAAGCTAACAAGGCTAACAAATTAATTGATCTAATTCAACACATCTACCAATAGGCCCATGAAATATTGGTAGAGAAAATGCAAAGTAGAAGCAATGTCATGATCAACATTGGGTGCCACACAAGTTCTGTGTGGGCGACAAAGTTTGGCTACATTTGTAGAAGGAGCGCCTCACTGGGCACCACCTCAAGCTTAAAATTCTCTGATATGGGACTTAAATTATCACTAAGGTTGTAGGGGATAATTATTTCAAGCTCAAAATTCCATTTTTCCTTGGCTTTCACCCAGTATTCAATATGGACCGACTGCGACCATACTTTCCCCCATTGTTGGACACATTCGACATTGCTGAGGAGTTGAAATAAACAGAGCTAAACCCCAAGTTGTATCGAGTGAGACACATCTAATAGGATCATGGACACACAAAGTTAGAGCACTCACCAAAATAGGATCCAACTACATCTAGTTTTCAAAGCATGACAACTCCTTCACCAGGGCAAGTGGTTCACTAGGGACTAGGTTCAAAAAAAAAATTCCTCACCTCATGGAGGCTCTGCATGCAATGGGGAACATTGCTTCCTAAGGGTGGAGGAATGATACAGATGGATATTGGTGGCTACCTCCCTATTCCACATATACCTCCAGTCAGTTTCATCATTTTCCTTTATTATAGCAACATTTACTATTTTTAGCATTTTTTCAAGTCCTAAACTTCCAAAGTTGTTTTGACCACCTAAAACGACAATTTTTTCAAGTCCACCACAGGCCTATAACCATAGGAAAGGACCTATTTCAAATCCTGTAGTACTCAGAGATATTTTTCTAATAAGGTATCATACACATAAAACATAGAGCATATGACCAGGTTACGATCCCGGGAAGTTGGAAGCCCAACTAACCCCAACGAGGCCCAAAAACTCCTAGTGTTCCATCTCATAGGGTTAAATTTTTGGTTGTTTAGGGTTTTCAATTGTTATTCAATAATAAAAATCCCCTTAAGCCTCATTGTAACATAGTTTAGAGGCATGTAGCCACCACATCTCTTCTGAGAGATAAGCTACCATCGCCTAAGCTAGTTTATTTCCATTCTATATGTAAGCATATTTCAGTTCTTTGATGTTAATGAAATGAAGTCTTATTTCTGTTGCATCTCTATATTTATGTTTATATATGTGTTCTGTTGCATTTATACATAATTCCAAATCATTTACCTCCTTCAATTGTTCTTGTAGAATTGTGAGAATTCTTAACTTTCTCTTCATGTTCCTAGGAATATACCAAGACACACATTCAGTTGTATTTGAAATTTGCACAAATTTGTGTATTTATGCCTCTAGGATCATTCTGATAATATCCCATTTTATAAAAATTAAGGAAATTATGTTCATCTGTTTCTTCTTCTGCTACCTTCAAGCTCTTTAGGTTTTATGAAATATCCCAAAATGGAATGCAACAGTGCATAAGAAAAATACTAGAATAGTAGGGTGAAATTAAGTCATAAAATGTGTTTAGAAACACATTTCCATCAAATTAATGAAACAACAGCAAAAAGAAGCACTTCTACATCCTCCCAAGTGGGGAAAATGCAGCAATTTGACCCTGAAAACGTTAATTCTAGATATTTACATTTTAAATGAGAGAAATAACACTTGGTTCCCTTAGAATATAGACTTAGGCCATCACATACAAAATATTAATAGAAACAAATCTCTTTTGATAAGTTAAACAGACCTCCCAGCCTCAAATCAGCTTAAAAATACCCAAACCCCATGACTTTAAGTTATGCAGAATTTCTGAAGCACATGAAAACGTTATTTTCTGAGGGTTTTTGCAACATAATGATAGAAAATCATGTATCTAGAACTTTATACAATATGCTAAGAAAGTGAAGATCTGGCCTCCTTAATGCATTATAAAGACAACTCGGCAATGGTTTCATGAAAGTACAAGTAAAAAAAGAGAAGATATGAATATTCAGCTCTGAAAATGCAGTATTACTACAACATTACATAAATATATCTGAATAATACAAAAGAGGGATGAGAATCCCTTCTACTAGCTTTCCGGGAGAAGGGTTGGCCCTCTTCCAAGGAAACTAGCTCAAAAACAAGGGTTAAAACCTTGTTGGAGAAACTCTATGAAAAATGACGCAAATCCTGCAAGGGACTGTGCTATAGGATATGAGGAACAGTTTGGCCCACTGCCAAGATGTGAATGAAGCCCGGAAATATTCCTCGCTGATCTCTCAAGAGAAGGAAGGCACCCTCTACTGAGAAACAGACCCGGAAGTGGTGTTATCAAACCTCCACTGCAACACCCTGCAACACAACAATATTCTACTATAGAAATAACGTTGAGGATAGAGAATGCTGCTTGGACTTAAGCCTAGATGTGGAGCACTTCAGTACAAAGCTCTCACAAGAGGCCTCTCAAGGAAAGAGGTGGGATTCCCGCTCTAGAACACCTGGTGCTAAACAGCACTGCAACCCTGCTAAACAACAAGAGGAAGCCAAGTCTAAACAGACCAATATCAAAATGATAATATCGAGCATGAATTACAAAGGTTCCCATCCTCTCCATATATAGCAATTGAACCTCTTCACATTGGGTCCCATCCATATGTGCCACTAAGCCCATGCAAGTTGTCCTCCACCAAAACTATGTTGTTCATCAAGGAGATTCAATGTATCTAGACAGCTTTGTTGACTTGGTCAAATTTGACTGAATCAACATGATCCCATCTCTGTTCACACCCAAGGGTGCTCAAATTAGCTGCTTATTCTTCCTCCTTTCACATTAGGAGTGTTATTGATCCTTCTAAAGAGTTTAATGGGCCTCCCTACCCATTTATTCACCTACCTAGTGATAAAACAACTCTAATATTCCATTTAGCTTGAAGGCTAAAATTTTGGAATATTACATTTTATGATCCCACACGTAACGAGAAGATTTTCCATGGGGAATTCTTTGCTTTCTGAAACATGTTATATAATCTTGTAGCTAGATTATAACCAATATCCCGCATCACTACCTTGTCCATCACAAATAAAGGAAGGAAAGTAGGGCTCTTGTATGCCCTAAAAATATTGATGTATGTACCGTCAGGGTGTGTGAACCAATCTATAATGTCTGCAATAGATGTTCTGGATTTTTCCAACATACATGGTTCCTCAGTGTCAAACAACATCTAATATAATTCTTAAATGAAGAATTCAATGATCTTTGCATATACTCCTATATATTTTTTTTCCCATAACATTTTAGAATATATGTGTATTGGTAACAACGTAAACTTTGAAACAGGAGCTATAAACTAAAAATGGGAACTCTAGCCTAAAAAACATGAAAAAAAACCCCAAAAGCGAAAAGTGTGTATTCTAGAATGAGGTTTTATTTTTTTTAGGGTTAATTTGCAACACTTTTTAAAAATAGCAATAAAACTAATTTTCATGTGCCAAATAAAAGGAAAAAAAACACAATTGTTGGTGCTAGAATAGCATTTTTATTTTTCAGGTACAAGTTCAAAATAGTTTTAGTAATGACATCAAACATAAAATGACAAGATTTTAAACACTTTAAAATTCTAATAATTTTTATACATTTCATTTAACATATAATATCATGACACTAACAATCCCTAAAATTCTAATTGTTTTCAAACATATTTCACAATTTTTCACCAATAGAATTAAAATATATTTACTTTTCAACATATTTCAACCATGATATTATGAAAAAATTATATGACTAAAATAATCCAATGAAACATAAATTATTTCTCCAAGTTATTGTTGCATTGTGAATATTTTAGACAAATGAATTCATCATAATTAGAACATTTAATCCAAAAAACATAAAAATGACTCATAACTTCATGTAAGATCATAGGGAAGTTAAAATATCATTTTCATTTATCAACACAAACATCATTTATATCAATTGTCTTACACAATTATTCAAAATCACTAATATTTTCTTGCACACCATCATAATTCACATCTTCAGATGAATGACTGGATGCATATGAAGATGTTCCATGTTCTTCTCGTTCATTAATAAGTGTCCCATCTGATTCAACATGCATGTTCGCCACTTAAGGTTTCAAAATTATTCTATATCTACGACTAGGTTTGGCAAACTACCATCTCAACGCTGTTTCTTGTGGTAGAAACCTATTAAGAATATCTAACATCCTGGACCGAAGAGTTCCTCTCTTTGTTAAAATGAAGTCATAAACAAGTATGTCAACTTCCTCCAATTTTAAGAGTTCTGTGCGGCGAGGATTTATATTTTTATCCTTTCTTTTTCTCTTTTCGCCATTTTTTTTTATCAACTATCATCTTTGTCTTGTACACAACATTGAATGGGTATGTGTTTGTGGCTTACCAATGTACCTCAACACCTGTAACATCTTCATTTTCTGTAATCATATTTATAACCTTGGCAACCCAGAATGGATAGCCATGTGAATATTCATGTGATAAGACTGCGATCATGCAACTCTCCTTAATATCCTGTACTGAACCCCTATAAAGGTCTTCCATGGCTTCACGTTTTGCATGAGATCTTCTAGAACCAATATACATTTCTCTTTCCTCCACCTTTGTAGAATTAATAATATCGTGTCATTGTTATTTTTCAAGAATGTTTGTTTCCTCCTATTCATTTGACACATTTTGTGGCCAAATAAATGGAGTCTTCAAAAGCATATCTTCATTTGCTGGTCTTGAAAGGATATCACTTTGATCATTGAAAAAGGAATCCCACCAAACTAAATCAACAACATCAAAGTACTCATATGTATATCTAATGGTTTTTTTAATTTCTTCCAAGCATTCAAAATAATCTATATCTCTCTATTGCCTTTGTGCATTATGAACTTCACCAATTGATTGTAATAACAATATATTTGATGAAAATATTGGATGACCTGGAATGAACTTCAAAAATTCCAAACCTGATGATGCCACCCATTCTGCAGTATTTGAATACTTCTTGGCCCACATAAGTGTTTTCCCATCAGTTTGTTTGATACGAAATTGATGTTGGAAGCTAATGTCATTAAGTTGTTCAATGAATTTCTCCTCACCTTGCAATTCGAGAATAAACCTTCACATGTCAACAATTTTTTCTAACACATGAAAATAGGCTTTGTCATATAGGATTTCTTAATACATTCAATTAATGATGGCAAGCTCCCAAAATTTTTCCTCCTCAATGTTATTGAAAAATGTCTGACATATGATCAATATGGTCGTGAGTGTGCCCAACAAGAAGGAATCCAACCTTTACCTTATGAAAAATTCTCAATTCAACAAGCATGTTTAGAAATCCAAGAACAATCTGATTTTTTTTTTCACAACAAGTGTTGTCTAATTGTAGATACAAAATTTCAGGAAGATTACCACCCCAATGAGAAATAACATCATGAATTATGGTTATTTTCAGATTTCCATCATTATGAATATTTGGAGCTGTGAAGTAAACACTCGGTGACATTTTCCCATTGAATACCATAAAACCGACCAAGTGAAACTAGATAAAATTTTCCTCCTCTAAATTTTTGGGTATGTGAACAAAATGTGGTAGAAATGTTTTCTTCCGGTCCATACCATCAATTATCAAACCCAAATATTTATTTGGATTATCATAACACTTCTTGTGATTCTTGTTCAACTTTTTCCTTTCACTTGTTTGTTGTTCGTGATTCTCTTGAAGGGCTTTAACAATGGAATCTATACATAACATAAAATAAATGTATTAATAAATACATTTTCATAGTTGATCACTATACAATTTAAAAGAAAAAGGTTATGAATGCTTACCTTGTTATGCTCCTTGACATTTATCTATTTTTTATTTTAGAGAAGCACATGTATTGCAAACGCCTATCCTTTTCTTCTTAGGAATACGAACATTGTTGAATTCTCTCCTCCATATCTGCACTAAATATTGATATGTAATAAAATGACCATTTCCTTCAATACCTTCTGCATATTCCTTGTATAAGTTGTAGATTTCTTGTCTTGAGAAATTATGTGGAATATGTATTGTATCTGTATTTGGAAAACACTCTCCATTTTTTGAAAAGAAGTCTTGAAACCATGACATTGCAGTGTTTGCTAGTGGCCCAAAGTCTCATTTATGATGAACTTCTGAATAATATGTAGGTTCCTTTTCCAAATTATCTTTGATTCTTGATAGACGAAAATTACCAATTGAATGAATCATTGTGAAATCCTTTCTACAGATCAATAAAGACCCAATATGATAATCATAATCTTCGAGTGTAGATTGAATGCGCCCCACTAAATATGAATTATGCATGCTTTTATTCATTGACAAATAGTTCTTCCTTTTCTCCAAAGAAAATTTAAAATACATATGTTTCAAGAAATATTTTTTACAACAATCACTTGAAATGAGCTCACTGATAGAACTTCTTCTCATGAGATATACTACTCTACCCCTTGTATAACTAGAACATCTTGGATTGATACTAAAAGGTCTACTCCTACTTCTAGAAACAATATTTGCTAGCAACATCTCTATCATTTCATCATTCTATGAACAAGAATTTCCATGGTCATTAGGAGGAATACTATTCTTACTATGATGATTTTCAATATAGTTAGGAAAATCACCAACAAAATGATTTGAAACATATTCATTACCATCTTCAGCAGCATGAAAATTTTCAATACCATCATCTGTGGTTTTGAAATACTGAATTGGAGGATATTATTCACCATATTTATCTTTCCCTTCATCATTGCTTCTCTCATAGTCCATAGGATTAGGACTATGTGGAAATTGTGACTCTCGATTTATTGGAATTTCTTCATCTGACCTTCGTCACTATTGCTACCATAGTCCATATGATTAGGAGTAAGTGGAAATTGAGACTCGAGATTTATTGGAAATGATTCATCCTTCCCTTCATCACTGTTGCTCTCAAAGTCTATAGGGTTAGGAGTAAGTGTAAAATGTGACGCTTTATTTATTGAAATTTTTTCATCCTGCCATTCATCACTATTGCTCTCATAATCCTTAGGATTAGGAGTAAGTGGAAAATTTAACTCTTTATCCATTGAAAATTTTTCATCACGCCATTCATGACTATTTCTTTCATAGTCCTTAGGATTAGGACTAAGTGGCAAATGTGACTCTCTATCCACTGAAACTATTTCATCCTGCCATTCATCAATATTGCTCTCATAGTCTTAAGGATTAGTTCTAAGTGGAAAATGTGACTCTCTATCCATTAAAAATTTTACATCCAACCATTCATCACTATTTGTCTCGTAGTCCTTGGGATTAGGACTAAGTGGCAAATGTGACTCTCTATCCACTGAAAATTTTACATCATGCCATTCATCACTATTGCTCTCAAAGTCCTTAGGATTAGGACTAAGTGGAAATTGTGAGTCTCTAGTTTTTGGAAATTCTTCATCTTTCCATTCGTCATTGTTGCTCTCATATTCCATAAGATTAGGAATAAGTGGAAAATTAGAATCTATTCATTTGAAAATATTCATATTTCATTTTGTCACTAGTTCTTTCGTTATATTCATCAATATGAATAAAGCTGTTATGTGAAGAAGATGTTGATGCTTCATAAAACTAAACTTTAGTATCATAGGAACCCATAACATTCAAACAAGAGATGTTGAATGATGTAAATGATATCTCTCCCAATGATAATAAACAATTGAAAAATTGAAATTTTTCCTCCAAATTTTTTCGCCAAAATTTTTTGCTTGAAGTATGTCCCTCCAAATGCTATTTCTACGATTTATTTGAAAATTAGTTACAAAAATATTCTCTTAATATGGACCCTAATTTCGAATTAAATTCCCTACACATTTTTCTTTTAAGAATTATTTTCAAACTAAAATATTTTTAATTAAATTATATAACTTTTACTTCATTATAGATTTTAGTTTTTTAATATTTATCATAGTTTTTATCCCACATTTACCCCGCCGAAAAGAAACAATTTTATTTCCGCTTTATAATAAATTTCATTGTCACTATTCCACACATCACTTCAATATTTCTCGAGGTTTGTTTAAAAGCTTGGAACTATTTTCTAGAGCAGCAACATTGTCATTGGGAGATTCTCGCTTTTGAAAGGTTAGTTTTCCTTCTATTATTCTAAAAATTAGAAAATTGTTAAAATTAATGAGAGTCAAGTTCAAATATGACTTAGTAAATATTTTAAACCCTTATAAATTTACCAGCTTTTACCGTTAAATTTTTTTGGTAGAAAACAAAATAAATTTAACATGGGCATTGTGGTTGGGCCCACCTAGGGAAACACATGGTCATTCTGGCCCAAGTGGGTGCACCCACCAGCCCCCTGGGCAAGCAAGGGGGCCAATTCTAAGAATCATCCCCCCTGCTTTCCCAGGCGACCAGTGGGCGCATCCACTTGGGCCAGGGCGCCCATGCTGAGGGTGGACGCACCTATGGGATGGTGTTCGCCCGAGCCTGAGGGAGGCCCTTAGGCTCGGGCGGATGTCTCCCTATGGGCGCATCCACCCACATCACAGTCATCGTCAATGCTATGTTGTGGATGGATGTGCCCACGGGATAGCATTTTCCCAAGCCAGTCAATCGGCTCCCTGCTAGGCAGGGGAGCTGATTTAGTGGCTCAGGCGAATGCCACCCCGTGGGCACGTCTGCCATTAGCATGGCACTGATGGCGGTCATGCTAAGTTCATACATGCACATGAGGCGGCCTCTTCCTAAGCCCGAGGGCGCCTAAGGGAGGCCCTCGAGCTCAGGTGGATGCCACCCTATGGGCGTGTCCTTTGGGCGCCCTAGGGCTCGGGAAGACGCGGCCCCATGGGCGACTCCACCCACAGCACAGATATCATCAGAGCCATGATACGGGTGGACGTGCCCACGGGGTGGCGTCTGCCCGAGCCATTCAATCGACCCCTCTACCTGGCAGTGAAGTCGGCCCCCTGCTAGGTAGGGGGGGCGATTCAATGACTCGGGCAGAAACCACCCCATGGGCGTGACCACTCGCGGCATGGCACCGACGACAGTTGTGCTATGGGCGGACGCGCCCATGGGGCGATGTCCGCCTGAGCTCGAGGGTGCCAAAGGTAGGGAGACTATTATGAGAATCGACCCCTTGGTCATATATATATATATATATTTCCAGTGGGGTCGGGGAGAAAATGTAAAAAAAATATATTTTTTTAGGGGGTTGGGGAGATGACATGTAAAAATAAATAAATTTTGTTTTATAGTTTTTGTCAGGGAAAAAATGTAAAAAAAATATAATTTTTTTTAAAAGAACTGGTTTTATATTTTTTTTACGTAAGATATTTGTTTTTTGTGATTTAATAATTTATATGTAGATATATATGTTTGCAGGAAAATGGCATCAAGGAAGGTTTATGTCAATATTTCTAGACAAAATTCAACATTTGCATCATCTAAAGCTACAGGTGGGCCTTCAAAAATCATTGTTAGACAAACTACACCTCAATTAATTACTGAAAATGTAGGAGATGCATCCACAAAATAAAATAATTTGGTTTCATACTGGAAGAAATCAGCAGAAGTGAATCGTTCAAAATATGCATGGTTTCTGAAAAATATAGAAGACGAAACTCTACAATTATATCTATATGCTAGTAAGAATTTGAATGCTAAAAGTTATGACCTGGTGGGAAAAGTACTAGACCTATATATTCTTCCAAATACTGAAAATGTTT